>CM055897.1:9680981-9843481 GCA_029582155.1 Panopea generosa | reverse complement strand
CCGGCAGTGCCAAAAACAAATTTATCGATTTATGACCATGCAATACCATTTCATATTAAAAAGGGACTATTAAGTTATAAACTTAATGACTAGACTGTCAGTTCAAGTAATGTTAGTTCGAATCGCCGCACGGTCAGTCTCTATAAAATTTGTCCATGAACCAAATATAAACCAATAAACAAAACTGTTTATTGCTTCTAGTAGTACATAATGATACTGAAGATATAGAGCCTGGCGGTTGACATTGCTTTTATGTTCATGCAATAGGCCTACATAGAACCATATACAAGTGGTAGCTGTTTCTAAAATTATGTAGAGCTATATGTCGGTTGCATTAGCTCTTGTAATGTAGTAAGTACTTGTGGCCAGTCCCTTCTGTTTTACTTATTTAAATTTTCCTTGTATGTGTGTTTTATATATATGTGTATGTACAGGTGTATGTATGTATATATGTGTGCATGTATGCGTGCATGCGTGCGTGCGTGCGTGCGCGCGCGCGTGTGTGTATGTATGTATGTATGTATGTATGTATGTATGTATGTATGTATTACAATAAAATATGTTTAAACTAAGTATCTTTTGTCTACCGCTACTCTCTAACATATCATTTTTCATTTAACGAGAGGCAAAACGAATGCTAAATTACATGTTTCGTCAGGCAGTAATAAAGCGCGCATATTTCTGCTGTATTGCAATTACATGCTCTATATGTTTTAAATATTCCGTTCAAAAGAGAATACATTACAATAGGCCTCAGGTGAACTAAACCACGTGATATCATAAAGCCAACCACAACAGTGCTTATTGTCACATGACTATTACGCAAATAAACTACGTCAAACCTTGCGATATCTACAACCGTTCCGACATTAGAGTTAAAACAGTAGCGAGCGATAGTGCATACAGCGGCTGGTCCGCTGGTTTTGGGAAATTTATTCATATTTTTGTTATCAAATGAACTAAGATTACACAAAATGGCACCAGGTCCCGTGGAAGAGCTGGCTCTCCTTGACTTGGAAAGGTAGGACTGGTTTTACTTGAGTCTTTACGTAACTGATTGTTATTTATATCATTTGTGTTAACTTCTGTTTCATCGATTGGGCGTTGGCAAAGAATTAGATAGCTTTACGCACATTATAAATTACAGTTTTGTGTACCTTTTTGTGAAATAGAGTATGGACTATATTTTCTTTATGTGTACTTATTTGTTCTGTTGTTTTATAAACGTGTTTATATTGTAACAGTTGTGAATTTAATTGGTAATAATTGAAGGGTTAACCAACGAAAACACCGTGTTGAAGTGATCATCTACCGCACATTCCTTTGCATTGACTAGCGATCTCTCATATTACATTATATGTATCGCATGTTTAGGCGCATTTCAAAATGATATTTAGAAAATAAACATTTTTAGATCGTATAATGGTTACACCTGTGTGTACTTAAACAGATATCCACGGCAGGTTAATGCTATCAGCGCGGCAGTGTCAACAAAATGGCGGCTTAATGGTGACATAGTTTTCACCACAGTGATATCCGCCTTTTAATCAATTCTATTGTTAACGTATTATATTGACCAAGTAAACAGTTGTATATTTACCCTTTTATATTGAAATTGTAGTAACGAGAGAATAAACATAATTGAATAATACTTTCTTTAGTTCATTTCCAGAGACATTTAATATTTATGCGCCTTTGGTAGTATATTCCATAACAAGTTTGTGTATTGCGAATTGAAAGAAATACACGATTAGTTCTCTAGACGAAAGACTCGACAGTTGTTGTATTGTTAATATGCCGCGGGGTGATAAACGGAGAGCGAGTTATAATGTTGTTTACATTATCCTCTGGCACACAATGTATAACATATTTAATATAAAATGTGTTATAGCAATTCATTACACATTCATTTTGTCCTCTCTTTATTCTATCTGCTGTTTGCATGCGTGTTTGGTTTAATGTTTGTGGGAGTACATTGTTTTATAAAGCGTTACTGAATTGATTTTGAATTGTGTTCTGTTATATTTAAACATGTGTAAATATAATGAAACTTTTTTCGTTTTTAATCGAGATTCTATATGCTTCTGTTTTTTTATAAGTATTAATAGTGTTATTATGTGATGCATATACATATACAAAAACATATACATATGCAAACACAATATGTGTATCCTGCCATGCAATCAAGGTAAAATAAACCAGTAAACCATTTATCATATTTACTGACAACAGCTGTCAATAATAGTGGCGTTAGCTCTGTAGCTCTTCGCTCTGTTAATTGGTTTATCCCTTACTTGACCGGTCGGTGAGCCTATATTTCTACTACCTGAAAGGTCAACTATTTGACCTGACCATAACATTGTGTATTCTAAACAGAAGAAGAAACAATAAGTAATTTGTTTAATTAAGCTACATAAACACATAGTTCTTGTTTTAATACAACACTTTCAAAAAATTTTATACGTATTTAAACAAAAACATGCATCAATACTATTTCATACGGTCACATACATTTCTTTTATATAATTGTGAAAGAAACCAATGCAATAGTGTTTATATTTTATTTGGCGATTTGTTAATTAAAGCGGATACACATTGCAATGTTGTTTATATTCTAACTGGCGATTTGATAATTAAAGATACACATTGCAGTGTTCTTTATATTCTATTTTGCGATTTGTTTATTAAAGATACACATGACAATGTTGTTTATATTTGTTAATTAAAGATACATATTGCAATATTAAAATTGAATTTTACTCATTTTCACGCATCAAATCAATTTTTACTTTTATCTGAATTATCAGAATTTAACTACTAAGTACTGACGTATAGTTTAAAACTATTGACGTCACGATAGGTGTAAATTACAAATTGGAATACAAATTAAAAATTCCTTCATGATTTTTTTCGTTAAAACGATAACAACTTAAAACAATAAAATATGTTTCATATTATATTTTACCACAAATATTCGAAATACGATGCCTTACATTTTATGTATATTTTCGTATTTGCATCATGTAGATGTTTGTGTATAAATCTTTTAAATAGTATTAAGGTATATTTACACTTATCAAAATGTCCATGTGTTTCTTTGATTCATAACAAATACATATAGTGGTGTATTTTTGTTCAAATTGTTATACTATTAATAATAAAAATAATACTAATAATAATAATAATAAATTCTCTATTTTCTGGGGAAAACATATTTGACTATATAGTCAGTCAGGCATATGGTCCTCTAAAACATACATATTATTCACAGCACATTTAAATAAAAAAAATAACATAGCAAACTTATAAAAGTTCTTTGGTTTAGAATCTTTATAACTGCACATGTAATTAAAATGATTTGTAAAAACGTACTTTTATGATGAATTTCTTTAATAATTGTTGCAATGTATTAAATTTCAATAACATAAAACAATTTGTAGTTTGTTATGTGTGTGCGTGCGTGCGTGCGTGCGTGTTATATTGCGTGTTTACGCATATACAGCCCTCGTTTTTATATCAAACACGAATGTCAGACATGACTACTGAATGACAACATCTCGATAAAAGACATATATAAAAGTCCATATATTAACACAGATAAGCTTTAATTATTAAACATGACATTGTTTCGATAACAAACTGTGTCAAGGCAACTGACCACACCGCTTTCTAGGATAAGCTGAACCTTATATCAAAAGTCTTTCTAGGTCGAATCAGTTCCCGGCTTGGTTGATAAAGTGTCCAAATCTGCGATACATTTGATTATGCGCATGTAACTAAATACGTAAATTGGTATATATACAGATTCTATAACGAAAACTACGAGCTGTTATATAATTCTCCAGCTATGCTACAGTAGTTTATTTTGTGAAATAAAAAAGTTTTCACATAAAAAAACAACGTTTACCACGGGATTTTGTGAAGTCAACAATTAAATGTAATTCCATACCGCTATGTACGTAATTTCCTGCACTGCGCTTTTTGTGTGAATTATATGTCATTCAAGAGTGTTGGCATTTATAAAACATGGCTAGCACGACACAGGAGTGTACAATTGCCATATCTTATAAGCCATAGTTCAACTGTTTAAATAGAGATGTCGTCATAACAGAAATACAATTAAGCTAGGATCCATGAATTCGCTACAGAAATTTCAACATTTCAAGTGAAACAATCAAATCAATGTCGTTTTTTAATATTGTAAAATAGCGTTTATGGTAACGTTGATCCTATTGTTATTTAAATGGGAACGAGATGTATGTCATGGCGATCAATTTTCTATTATTAACCGTTTGTGTTTTGGTGTTTAAGTCATGTATAGAAGATAGCTAAGTCCGTCATGGTTTCGAATGTTTTAATTACCTAACTCGTTTTAAACGCTTGATATTCTTTAAACGCATCATTTAGGACATACGCTGTGTCGGATTAATCTCTGAATACAGCATTTGTGCGTTCCTTCGGCACTCGCTCTATATGTTTATCAGCACTGTGACCTCGTAAACTTCCATTGATAAAATGTCTATGTTGACATGTCTACTACACTTGTGTACCTTATCATTCCGTTACCCAAACATGTGCTAGCCTTACACCGTTAGCATGTAAAACGATAAGGTTTTACACGCCATCTGTGAAGTTTGTCTCGATTCCCAGACTATAATTATGTTCCCATTTAAATTCCTTATTCAATGGGAATATTTTGTATATTTTTCTTCACATGTTGTATTTGGATGTTGGTTTCTGTATTGTCGAGTGATTAATTTTCTTTTTTTCATAACTTTAAATGATTGTCAACTCGCGGTCCCAAGCTGAATAAAGTGTCTCGGTTTCATTTGATCACCTCCTCACTAATATAACTATTGGCCACCTTCCAATTAATATGTTTATTGGCCAATATCCCATTAATATGTTTATTGACCAATCTCCCATCCGTATGTTTATTGATTAACCTCCCATTGATACGTCTATTGACCAATCTCCCACCAATATGTTAATTGATTAACCAATCTCCCATAATATGTTTATTGAATAACCTCCCATTGAAATGTATATTGACCAATCTCCCATCAATATGTTTATTGATTAACCTCCCATTGATATGTCTATTGACCAATCTCCCATCAATATGTTTATTGATTAACCAATATCCCATACTATGTTTATTGATTAACCTCCCATTTATATGTATATTGACCAATCTCCCATCAATATGTTTATTGATTAACCTCCCATTGATATGTATATTAACCAATCTCCCATCAATATGTTTATTGATTAACCTCCATCGATATGTCTATTGACCAGTCTCCCATGAAAATGGTTATTGACTAACCTCCACTGATATGTCTATCAACTAACTTCTCATTAATATTCCTATTGGTGCCTATGGAAATCCGTCACAATTATGCAGGAGTTTTAAGATACGTGTTCGATTTATGTTCACAACATTTTAGCACCCATGGTATATATTGCGTGAGGTCATTAAGTAACGTTATACAAGCCCATGTGGTCCGCGCGCTCTCTCTCATGCTTAGCTGTTATCTTTACTGGCAGTGTGTGCTACAGTAACCTTCGCTGTTAGACATAGACATCTGCTGATGTCATATTCTAACTGCTCAAACCTAACGTGTGTACTTTTTAAAATATTTCTCCTGTGGTATTACGCAAATCTGTAAAAAAAAAAACAACATTGTAGGCAGCAACTAGGCTGTTCACCTACTTGCCAGACATACGCAATGGTACTAGTGTACTAAAATATGACTAGAAACTTTGAAAAGTGCCTTGGCAAGCGGCAATAATGTGTTTGTTCGAAACGTATGAATTATGTTTATACTAATCAACCAATCCCTGGGAAGAAATACACCTTATGAAAGGTTTCCCTCTACGATTATTCACCGCTGTTATATCTAGAACAAGCACATTTTTTTGCAAGTTCCCAGACTTCATATTTTGGCAATGGAATAGGTAAACTTTACACTTTCTAGACTTCTCTTCAATGAGCTTGCGTCACATTTCAAAGAAGTAAGAACGAGAAAGAAATTATTTATTCCTGAAAGTGTACTTTTTTGTACACTGTTATCTTTCTGGCGTGGTTGCTAATGGATGATTCACATACATGCTGTTATTCTGGAATACATAAGGGGATAGAACGTACAACAAGTTGTAATGAGTATCTGTGTTCTATATCACATGGGCTAGATATGAAACGATGTTACATGCTGTGATGCACATTAAAACAAAACAATAACAAATTAGTAATATTGTTTACTGTTTAAATACTGTTTAAATATTACGTATTACATATTGATGCAATGTTTAATTGCTGAATACATTTATATTATGTTGTGCTACACCATTTACACTTAACATGAGACATCGTCCATAAAAACTAAACATTTAAATACATTGGTATTGACAATTTGAAGATTAATCAATAGCTAAAGACTGATAAATGACACCTATTTGTAAGTAATTAAAGTGTCTGTTGCCGCAAGCTATGACGGCAAGATTCCAAGATTCGTTAAATAAACTTAATTGAAATAAAAATACTTAGATGTGTATTCAACAACTACAACAACAACAACAACAGCAGCAGCAGCAACGACGACTTATTTTTACACTTGTATTTATACAAAGGCGGTTATGCACACTCCACTGCATAGAAATAAATATTAAAAATAAATATATTTATGTCCATCAAGAAATATACTAGCATTCATATTATACAGCTTCCACAACCGCATAAACATCATCATTATACAAATGTTCTATGATCATATTAAGTGCACTTTATACATACAGACGAGGTGGCAGCAATGATCATTTTGTATTCACCACAAGGAATTGCGTTTATTGATTAAAAACAAAAGAAACAAAATAATGTATATGAGAAAATGTCAAACTGCACTGCCTCTCACATAAGAATTACATCTATTCTATTATTCTGTTATAAGCTTACATCTTATTTGTTTCTTCCAGTATTGCTGCTATCTAAAATTAGGTGATTATGCAAACCGAATGTGTCGGTTATATAAATCAAATATGTCAGTGATGCAAACCAAATATGTTAGTGATATATACCGTACGTGTCGGTGATACAAACCGAATGTGTCGGCAATAAAAACCGAATGTGTCAGTAATACAAACCGAATGTGTCAGTGATACAAACTGAATGTGTCAGTGATACAAACCGAATGTGTCAGTGATACAAACTGATTGTGTCAGTGATACAAACCGAATGTGTCGATGATATACACCTTAAATGCTGATGGTACAAACCAATATGTATTGGTGTTACAAACCGAATATGTTGCTGACAGACCCCTACTAGAGTAAACTGGTTATCATGTTATAATAAATAAAACTGTTCTTCATTATTAACACTCTTACAAATGGTTCTTCCAGGTCGAACAGAGGGGCCTCAAAGCAGCGAAGAGATCAAATAAATGGCGAAATAGCAACGATGCGAGATCTGCTCCCTTTACAAGAGTCCGCCCGGCAGAGGCTATCACAATTACAAATCATGTCCCTTAGTTGTGTGTACATCCGAAAATGCAACATACTTCAGAAAAGTAAGTAGACGTGTTTTGTTTAGAAATATGTTTGTCCTTTATAAATACAGAAACGTTTGACTTCCTGTAAACATTGGTTCGTTTTTTCTTTAAATTTTAAATGAATGTGCACATATTCGAATAACATGTTTCAACAAAGTTGTCCTGCTTTACAATTACTTTTATGTGCCCGGTTTATATACTGTTACAAACAGGTTTGATTAAAGGCCAAATGGGTACTGGAAGTTTATTTAAATTAATTAGTTTTGCATATATTGTTTTATATATTACCTTTTATGCAACTCGACATTGTCGATGCTATGTTAACTCATCTATCGGAGCCTGACATGTTATTTAACGCACAAGTGTTAACACACACTCAAGGAAAAAAAGTACAGTATTAGGAAGTTTGTCATTGTGTTTCATCAGAAAACAATAATAGGACTTGAAAGTGATAGAAGGATGTTGAAAAGGAAGTTACAAAGTGGTTAGCTGTGGTGCAGCTATCTAAGCTCTCAGGCTAGGTTGGATACAATGATAAACATTCAAGTGTCCTGTAGTATCTTCTTGTCATCTTATGTAATCGCATATAGCAGGTTTCCTGTCAGCATAGCGTATAACATCAATACCATATCACGTAATACAGCCGTTAAACTGAAGAACTTGTTTATTGTCGTGTAGTTTACAGAGGCTGAACTGAATTCTTACAGTAAACACTAGGTTGAAATGAAGTACAACTATTATAATTAGGCATAATCTGCTATTAGTAGCCTATATATTCATTCATGGGGGTCCAATAGTTAGATTTTGTAAAAGCAACTTGACATTAACGTTCAAATACAAGAAATATTTTTTTTATCGTTTCAGTGCTCCCAACAAACCGCTGTTCAATTGAAGTCCCGTGTGATTTCACTTCGGTAAGTTGTTCTTCAATGTTTATTCCAACTTGTATGTGTATTAACAAAGACAAACAGTAGTTACAATGTTTTCCCTAATATACCAACCCTTCAATGAATATTATACAGTATCATTGAAATGAGTTTTGAGCTGATTTCCGGCCTAATTGTCAAGATTTCCAGTTTGAAAATATCCCATGTACATGTTTGTGGTTAATTATCATTGTTTTCCGTATGTTGTTATCTGCAATTTGTTTTCTAACTAAATGTTTTAACTCGGTGTTAACATCAATTTGAATTTATTTCTCTAACTTATTATTCTGTGTCTCAATACGATCCCCAGCCCCCACCCCACTGGTCGGGTGATTTTTCTCCTGAGACTGTTTATATAACCCTATTTACATCATCTTAGCAAGCGGGGATCAAGTAGTGTTGTAATGTTCTGTTTTGTTACCCTGTGTTTACAATGTGGTTAATATCAGCGCATATATTTATGTTTTCCTCATTACATTACTTTTGTCTGAATCATTGACACACTTCACCATGCAGGAAGATTTATACCCTGTGTAAGGTGTGCCGGTTTGACTTTAGTACGGTTTTATCTTTTCATTGTCATTTCTAAATATAGCCGTTTTACATGTAAAGACAAAATCAATTGATAAGATTTTTTTAATTTTCACAAACCATGTAGATAATTGCTTTCCCTTCAAGGGAGAGGAATATTCTCGGTTAGTTAGTCTACGTATCAGCCTAGGGATCAGGAGTTTAAATCCCAGCCCGATCATATTCTTCGTGATGATTGATATAGATATTATGTCACATTATCATTCGTCCTTACCGCTGATGAAAGTGAAATCACGTGTCGCTTTCACTTAACGTCTTTTTTTTCTCAACTCATAAATAATCTTAAATTCTCTGAATGATTACTTGAACTCATTGTACATGTACATTTGATGATCACACACCATCGAAGGCATTACACATATGGACGTTTTGGTCAGCGAAGTCAAGATAAAAGAAAGTACAGTAGTTAAAAATGAAATCTCAACCTGTGGTGTTCAGTAAAAATGGGGCAGGGTACTTGCCGGGATACATGTATGTGTGCCTGAATATTTGGTTAACATCCAGAATTCCACGAAAGAGTGGTTAGATAAATAATAGTCTGGTAGCTTTCAATGGCATAAAATGATGCAACTTCTCAGACAAACGAATCAATAGAGAGGACCGAATGGATACATTTCTTTTGGACCGAATCCGTGAATATTGTCACAGGTTGTGTTTATGAGTTTTAGATAATACTCACTGAAAGACTTGAGTTCTTGAGAGCATGGAGTTGACCTAAAACACATAAATTGGAATTGTGGAATAATAAATGTCCAGTTTAACGTATGGACCGTTACACGTATTTACCGCTCCTGTTTAGTTGAAATTCTCATTTTTATAGTCTATAAACTGTTTTGTTTAACAATGAAACTATCAACGTTTAAAATGTCGTCTCAAAATAGTTTTGATATGTTTTAATCATTTTCATTTTATAAATTAAATCATCACATTTTGAGGAAGTGTTAAGCTAACGTGCTTCGTTTTGATATCTTAATATGGTATTATAGCTTTATTACATCGATCCATCAAGTTATCTATAAAAGCCCCGGAATATACCTAGTAGGTGTGTACATGACCTCCATTTTACACTCCCTCCTGTAAACTCAGTTAACATTATCACACAGGTGAAGTCTTCCAGCTATTTTCTGATTGGCTTAAACTTCACATGTGTTTATCGTTATTCATACTATGTATGGACCTATAGGAACATAAGTATAAGCATAGTTCATATAGTCTAAACGCTTTAAATAAAAGTAGTTTCAAGGTCATACATTAAAGCTATATATTTTCCTTTCTTCCACAATGCAGCTAACCGAATTTTTGTTATTAAATTTCTAATGATTTAGTATTTATAAATGAATTTTGTCTATCTATAAATAAGCTATGAAAAATCAAAATCTGGCCAAACACTAAACCATCATGTTCCCATTGAAATGGTGCTTTTGTTTGAAAAAGGGGCACATATTTATTTCGGTAACTTGTAAAAGGAAATATAAAAGTATTATACTTCATTAAATTGTAATCTTCTCACATACATTACTGTTTACTTTCTCGAGTTAACAATACACTATCCAAACCATTGCCTCCCGGACCGTAAAATGTGTATATTTAAATCTATTGACGTCAGCAAGCAAATAACCCACAAGTTGGTGAGCTATTTTCATAATTTGCCTTTGGAAAAATAGTGTGACCTTATTGACGACGTTCAGCAGAACATAAAGGTCATGTAGGCGGTCCTATTGCTCTGCCGACTTTGTTATGGAGTTGCACTAGGTTGTTAAGAAAACATAACATACGTTCGACATTGAATTACGTACGATTATTCGTTTGCGTATTGCGATTAAGGTAAAGCAAATAGAGTGAATGAATGAACTCAAACAGATTATATTCTTTTTTGGCCGAGTTTATTTAAGTTATGTTTAACATCTCGTGGGAATCACACCTATACCAGTGTATTTAATCTTTCTATATTTACGTATGTTTCTTTGCAATGCCTGCCTCATATGACCATGATATTTATGCATTCCGATTCAATTCAATTAATATGTTTTATATCTGTTTCTCGCTACCTTCCCTATCCTTAAAAACAGAGTATTGGTTATTCAGCTGTCTAGTGAAACATGGTTTTCTGTTTGTGCGTAAACCTATTGTGGTGGTGTAATACTGTCTGATAAGACGATTCATTTGAAGCACAGGTGAATGAAATAAAATAAGTTTTAGGGCTTAGTGCAACATAAGTTGAACTCCATACAGACAAAGAATATAGATGGACTAGGATTGAATGAGTCCTCAAAATGACATTTAATTAAGAATTAACAAGATAATATAAGTATCTGATTTTGTCAAAGAACATGGTCATTCCCAGAGTTTACCAATAGTTATTCAAT
Organism: Panopea generosa; assembly: GCA_029582155.1. Classification (NCBI taxonomy): domain Eukaryota; kingdom Metazoa; phylum Mollusca; class Bivalvia; order Adapedonta; family Hiatellidae; genus Panopea; species Panopea generosa. The sequence continues at coordinate 9,832,048 of CM055897.1, read as the reverse complement.
TTAATAACATTTCGTATTTTACATGTTGAAAACATCAATTTGTAGCATAGTTAATGAATAAAATGAAACAAATTTTATAAACTTAAGTTATAGCCCTCCCCATTTCGCCAAAATGTACATGTAAAAATTAAAGCGAGATTGCTGCAATTGACGAACGTACGGACACTTATGTCACATATTACTAGTTCTGGGAGCTAAGGTAAAGTTTTCAACAGCAATATGTGATTGAGTTGCATAAAACACGTTAAACTGTAGTTGTCGGTGGAATACAAGCCCACTTGTATCACGCGCTAAGTGCATGATGGAAGTTGCGGGTTATTGCAAACACTTTGCGATTTAAATCGACGAAGGCGAGATAAGTGATAGTATAACTGGGTGTCGAGTTAAGTGTTACTGCAAGAAAATGCATACACCACTTAATGAATACATGTGTGTTTATTCAATTGCTCCTTATAATGTCTATAGCATTTATGTGTATGTACAACGATACATCGGGCGATATTTTTTTTTTATTAGGGTGACCATTAACACATGAATAGTTCTTTAGACAAAACGTATTCAACATAAGAAACAATATTTGAGCCTCTTTTCTATCATATTTAAGTTTTAATTTGCAAAAATCTAAGCACCATCTATATTTATTTATAGGTGATATGATCACGCATTGCTATGGTTACTCATACTTGTATACCCTGTTTTTTTTGCTATAGATATAAAATATCATACCAGTTCAAACAATATACATTATTAGAAAACCAACATACATGTATTGGAATAATTTGGTCTCATTTGATCTGATTTCACGTGTAGTTTGAATAGGAAATACATTAAGCAGAACATAGACTGTCATCATAGTAGTGCACAACACAACTCGTCAATATATATAAATCCTGGCATTGGTTTAAGTCGTATTTGAAATATAAATTAGACATATTCACATTACTAAAACATAAAATCTAATAAGTTTTGTCCACGATTAAAATGTTGCATTTATAGTACACTAATTCATTTTAATTTCAGTCCCTGACTGGGTTCATTCTAGTCACTACCCGGGATGGAAAGTTAGTCTATATTTCCGAGAATGTCACAGAATACCTAGGGCATTCAATGGTTGATATGAAAACTCAAGGTGATAGTCTATTTGATATCGTCGACAAGCGAGACCATGGTACTGTGCAGGCGCAGCTATTACATGGGGTCGCGGCGGCCGACGGTCAGCAAGGACGGAGAACATCTTTCTTTTGCCGAATGAATATGTCTAGAACACTAAAGAGACAGGGCGGATTTGGAGATGTGAAGGTGAGATCTGGTTTATCGCCTACTTAATGGTTTAATTGTTACATCAATGCGGATATTTTTACCTTGATTTAAGATATCATTTAAATATACTTTACATGTTAATCATAGTGTGGGCTTTTAAGGGAGATTTTGTCATAGAGGTATATTTAATACTGTCCCAGGCTACATATACACGCTTAATTGTGATATCAGAAACAGAAGAAATCGCACAATCTATTTGAAATAGTTAAACGAATAAAAGCACTGAGAACGCTTATGTATCTAATGACCTGTTTAGTTCGAAGCGTTCCTCTAATTAACATGAAATGAGCAGTTTCCTCCATTGTATCATTTTTAAACAATCCCTTTGCTATTATTAGAAAAAGAAGAAAATGAACCCAAAGACTACGTCCATACAAACTTTACAAATTAAAAGTTATTATAGCATTCGAATTTTAAAAGCTGTCGACTTTTCAGAATTCCTATGAGAAAAACGTTTATAACTTTCGCGTATTTGTTTAATACAAACCATATGTTTGGCATACTCACTTGTTTCTGCGCTATACACGCGTTTATGAAACAAACGTTAGTTCCCATGCATCACGACCCATATTAACGACATCAAGTATTTTTTCATATCAAAATTAGTGGCAGAATAATTTGGAAAGCCTGCTTTTATTACCTATCTAAGATTATATCTTAAGATAAAAACGAAAGTCATATAATATATGTTACATAATTTAAAATAGCATGCGAAGGAAGAAGTTATTCGCCTTAGAATTATCTGCATTCATCGGACAATAAAACTTTTGAAAGCTTAACAATTAGACTTCGGATAGCGATAAACTGTGAGAAACAGAAATGGATAGCAAGTTTTAAAAAGGGGGCGTCGGTTATATTTTAGTTGAAGTCTCCATAAAACTTTTTTTTAAATGCATTAATGTATAACATTAAATTGCTGTTTTGACGCCTAACACTTGGCTACATTTTTATATTATCTTCATACAATGCTCTATGAGCACAGACCGTAGTATACTTTTCCATTGGTCTTTTCTGTTTATGTTGATGTCATTGTAGTAATAAATGAATACTAATAGTATTTAATAATTGTTATTGTAAAAAGAATATATCAAATCATTTAAATATATTGGATGCGGATCCATTTTCATATGCGATGGTGTGTAACACCCTGTACATTTAAACACATTGACTGAAATATTATAGTACGTCCAACCAATTTCACAAAAAAATGTAGAGAATAATTTACTCCGATATATTGTACAGCGCCTATTGTACTATATAATATGTCAGTGTAAAACACGGGTTGGCAGCATGAAGGGCTGGCAAATCGCTTTGCATAAAACCAATTAGTATTAGATAGAGTTAATTGCAGCGTAACTATGGTGATGTTACGGGTCTCTGTATATAAATTGTTATTTTGTATATCAATATTCCTATTTAAGCAACATAGTCCAGTATGAGATTAAAGAGGAAAACTGATACACGCAACCGACGTATAAATTGTTAAAACAGAAATTGGGACCTATAATATTTAATAGTCAGTTTTTCATCTAAATTAAACATTTCAACTATATTATGCTGCGATTAACTTTTCCCTTATTTAACTTTCATTTTCCCAACCCGGATATTGCGTCAAACCACAATATTGTCAGCTTCCGCAGTTTAAGTGAGTGCTTCAGGACTTTATGTTTGTACTACACACAATGTAGGCTTTATTTGAGTTGGCGTTCTAGTTAGTAAATAAGGTCGGGATTTGGTGAATAAATGTTGCTAGCTATTGTTTATAATTATGTTCTAAAACATTTAAAACAAATAATACAATGTACTACCATACTGGAAAGTTTTATTATAAAAATGCACAGAGAACATAATGTCAAAGCCTTCCTTAAAATTTGAGTCCAACAGAGCAACGGAATTAAGATATTAACGTACGATCTTGTCACTGAACCTAAACATACCTTAACCACTTGTAGTAAGTACTCAAAGGTTTGCCTGAATGCAAATTAAATTGTCAAAGTAACGAAGCAATGAGAGTTATTAGAAACACATGTTATTCTCAATTCTACCCTAGACACAAACATAAATCTGCATCGCAGACTTGATAGATTCTTTCAAGCACTTAAAACAAGTGTTTCCCAAGATTTTTCTGACGTACTCAACTTTGTTTCGTCATTTATCAAAAGTGTCGGATACTGACAACCTGTGGACCGTAAAACACTTGCATAGACTTCTCGCTCGGTAATTAATACATAACCTATATATCAATGTCAACGTGAAATATTACTGGGGCATCTGGTTAACGTAACTTGTTTAAAAAAACTGTTATGCATTAATTTTTTTATCTTACCAATGATATAAATAAACGATATACGTAATACATATCCATTTGCATATTATTTATAGGATTTTATAGTATTTTCTGAAGGATGACCTGATGAAAATAGAATCTTATTTACAAGTCTTTTCTCTAAAGCACTTTTTAAATAAACGTTTACAAAATTGAAACACGATTTGTCAGATGAAACGGAAATCGGACCGATTGTGTAGTGGATAGAGTGTTGGACGCTCACACCAGAGGTTGAGAATTGATCCCTGTCTCGAACCGATGCCTCTCATAAACAACACTCAAGGAAGTGGACTCGGAGCGGTTCACATAAGATCTGAGTTTTCCTCGCAATCGAGCTAAAATAAATTAGTATAAACTAGATGATACTGAAATATTTTGTATAAAATGTGTAATTTAAATGAGGTATACAGGTTCTTTACTAAATTAGTGGACATTCCTAACAACTAAGTAATGTTCAATCTGTTTAAACTGCAAACAATAGATTGCTTGTTGTACGCGACCATTACTATAAAACAACAATAAATAATGCTTAGTTTTATCACAAACAATTATATAGGCTTAACCATGTATAAAACGTTTCAATATAGAGGAGATATTAAAGTATTACATGCCCTGTCATACCAAGTGAATAATTCTTAAAACAATAGCTACCTTGGCATACAGACAAGCCGTATTCATATAGAATATGAGATTGTAGATTATAGTCGTACAAATGACAGCTGACTCGCCCGAGGACCAGTGTTATATGCATACCTTGACAGTTTTTATATGCTCTTTCTCAACAGCCCATTCATCAACTGGTGACGGAGTGTTAGGCCACAAGGATAGACTAATAAATTGTATTTTCTTTTTTTAAGCCGGAAGAACGTAATATTAGTCATTCGACCAATGAGTTGTCCTGCTTTATATATCAATTAAAATACATATATTTTATGACGGCAATTTTCTTTCATCTCAACCATACATTTAAAACTAATAGTAAACAACAAAAAAAAAGAAAGAAAGTTGTCAATTATTTGCATAATTACCACAGTTATACCTATAGCAACATGACTGTATTTACTGTATTCCCACGTTATGTGTTTCACATATCATCATAAGTTATGTGTTTCACCAATCATCACACGTTATGTGTTTCACATATCATCATAAGTTATGTGTTTCACCAATCATCACACGTTATGTGTTTCACATATCATCATAATTAATGTGTTTCACATAACATCACACGTTATGTGTTTCACATATAATCATAAGTTATAAGTGTCACATATCATTATAAGTTATGTGTTTCACATATCATCACACGTTATGTGTTTCACATATCATCATAAATTATGTGTTTCACATATCATCACATGTTATGTGTTTCACATATCATCATAAGGTATAAATGTCACATATCATTATAAGTTCTGTGTTTCACATATCATCACACATTATTTGTTTCACATATCATCATAAGTCATATATTTCACATATTATCATAAGTTATGTGTTTCACATATAATCATAAGATAGGATATGATAGAAATAACTCTGTTGAACTAGCTTATATATGAGAAGTTTTCTTTTTTCAAAAATATATACATAAAAGAAAATGTTAATTTAATTATTCTTTTTTAATGTTCGCCCGAGACAGAACCACTTAGTGCTGTATAATTACACTTATCTTAACTACCTTATTGTAGGCTTGTGGTTCAATTAGCTGCGTTTCCCAAAATGTGGCAAGGTACAACATGGCTGTCTACTATCGCACCTGTATTATGACGTCATAACTAATTAACCTACAACTTTCATAAGCAGCACTCCTTCTCCTCCTTCTCCCGTGCTTGATGCTCTGTCTACCTATAAACATTATCAAGTAACGATTACAATGCAAACAGAACATCTAGTTGATGCCAAACAGCATAATAACAGTTAAAACAGCCCGGAATTTATAAAGTACTATAATGATTCATTGGCAGATAGCATATAAACTCTAGCGAAACAAAGAACATGAGGTTAACATGTTTTATTGTTTATTTTCATATATAATCTGTTTGTTATAAAACTATTTCGTATAGAAATAGGACTGTGAGGTGTGTTGTTGATACAAACAATGCCGCCTTATTTAAAATAATACTTTACCTTCAGTATTTATCTTTATCATTCCAGGTGATGCACGTGAAAGGTCATTTCGTACCTGTCACAGCCAAGGAAGGTAATGGTGCGGAACAGCACGTGTTTATGGCACTGTGTTCACCTTTAATCACACCAGACGTGAAGGAGAGTCTCATACAGAACAATACAATGATCTTTAAGAGCGTGCACAAGTTGGACATGTCCTTCATAGAAATTGCTGAAACGTAAGGCGAAATTCTAAATATAGTAGCAAAATGTTTTTTTTTATAATAGAGCACGCCTAAATTTGAGTGATGATTAGTTTCTATTCAAGACTATGACATTTAATGTTTTTATAACAGAACAGGACAGAAATTGTATACTTAAAATGCATAGCATACCTTACAACACATGACAAACAAATACGCAATGATACTGTACAGGAACGTTACATGAGTTAAATTTAACAGGCCTTCATACGTTATTGTTTAATACAATTGTGTGTGTAATATTCAGCATATGAATGTTATTAACAGGTTATAAATAAAAACAACTGTTTTCATTTACATTAGAGGTGAGCATCATATTGGTCTGAACACCGGTCAACTACACAACCGCTCCTGGTACTCAATGCTTCATCCTGAGGACCTTACAGAAGCCAGAGCCAAACATATACAACGTAAGTAAATATATATGTTTTATAGAACCAATGCCAGTCCAGCATTCTACAGTATTTCTTTTATTTAACTAACTGTTATATTTAAAATGTAGTTGAAGATAAAAGATAATGCAACGATATAAATATAAGATACTTCTATAAATCTAGGCGTGGTTGACTGCGAAATAACAGTTAATGTTTATCGTATGAAAAGTAGGATATATTTAGACGGCTGTAAATTATACTACAATTTTCATTAACAGTGATAAAATCTCGCCACGAGATGGGCTGTATGATGACTGTACGAATGATCACAAACAGCAACGAGGTTATCTGGGTGAACATCGTTATGCACGTGAGACAGGCTCTGCTAACAAACAGCGATGATCCGGTCATCGTATGCATCAATCAAGTTGTCAGGTAAGAAAGTTGTATTGTATTATTTCACAAATTCTGAATAAAGCGCGTAGTACCGAAGCCCTGTAATGACATTATAATCAATTTAGTAATGCTTCGGTTGAGGGTTGAAAAAATATTTGAATTTTATATAAATAAATAGCATTGTATTTGTTATTGTTAAAATACACCAGTTTGCTTTAGTGAAAAAAGTGGAAGCAACATTGCAAAACGCGTTTGTTATTTATATATTTGTAAATTGTTTGTCATTTATGTATTTGTAAATCGTTTGCCATTTATATATTTGCAGTGAAGAGGAGGCAAAACAGTTTAAAATCCAAGGTCAGCTCTTTGCCCTCTACGCAGCAAGGGCCCCCGACATCTTTTTCGGTGGTCATCAACTTCCACAAATGCACCAAACAATGGATCCAGAAATGATGGGACGTCCCCATGCCCAAATGTTTATGCGGCAACAACATGACTATTTTGCTGATCAACAGCGATTCCAGTTTGGTAATCCACAGCAGGGCCAGACGATGTTTCCTCACCAACCGAACCAATATGGTATCCTTGACACGGGATTAGATATCTCTGGACAGAGACTCCAAGGTCACACAAGTACAATTAAAGCACTCAAGAGAAAATTGCAAGAGAATTTCATATCATCTTGCAAACCAACAAAATTGCCGAGGCTTTCCCCAAGCGATGGCGGTTGTAGCGACTACCCTAGCGCGCCAGAAACTCAATACGTCATGAATGTAAACGTGTTCAGGAACTCCTCTGGTCTCAACCATGGTTTAAACAACGGAGATGTATCTGCCTTTACTGGGAGTACAATACCTATGGTGTATCAGTCAGCTAGAAACGATCCCTTACACGCCATCCGCAATAAGAATGACTTACTTGTCGACGCCATAGCTTCTGTTGGAAAGCCAGATGTAGTTCAGAAACTGGCTCCGACATGCACGCTAGAGCAAGTGGTACCAGAGGTTTTAATTCCTGACTGTTATCTTACGCCAGAGCCTTCACCTGCAACCTCCCCAAAGCCATTGCATTCAGGTGTCGAAGTTCAGCAAGACGTACATGAGATTAAACATCTTACCACATATGTCATGGACAAATTGAATGAGATGAAGCAATGTCAAGTAACATCCCCATCAAAAGAAACAAACAAGAAGAAAAATCTGCCAGTTATTGATGCAACATTTGTAGATTCATTCTTCGACGATCTCGCTCCATTTTCTCTGCATGAGAAATATATAAACATAAAAGAAGAGCCTCTCTCGCCAGAACCTTATGAGACGCGACCATCAACCCGCCATATTTACAATCGCACACAATCAGAATCGCCGACACTTATAACATCATCGTCACCATCACCACCACCATCATGCCTGCCGTTACCGCCTTCGTCTAACATTATGATCAAACAGGAATTGACGTACGAAGATTGCTCAGACTTGGAAAGATTACTTGGTATGGTTGGAACTGCTGGATCAGACCAATCGCTTACTTCATCTTTTTCTTCAACAGAGTCTAGCACATCTCCGGTGGCATCACCTAAATCGTATTGTGACAATGTTTCCGAATCGTATTCATCATCGTTTGAATCTCCTTTGTCCGTAGAAAATCAGAAGAGATCTGCTTCTGACTACCATGAAATGAGTCCATGCTCATCATCACCAGGTTACGATGGAAGAGACGACATTCTGGACCCTGATAACTGGTTGTTGGAACCAATCAGTCTATCACTAGACATGGCGCTTCCTGTATTAGATGCGTTACCATGCGACATTAAACCGGAAGTGAAGAATGATGACATGTACCATCTCAAACAACTCCTTCTACAGCAGTCTTGGACACCATGTGGTAAGTTGAAAGTTGTTATTATATACAAACACAGCATACATATTCAAATGAACGTAAAATGTCAATATATGTTGATGGACGTATCTAAAATTTTATCATAACTTAACTCTTTATTACTGGGCGAAGAAATAGCTTACATATATAAAAAATTCAAGTAATATTTATTGATTTTTTAGAATATTTATCTATAAGTTACACTAGTTATTGTTTATTTTATGTATACTTATGATTTTTCACTTTAAAGTAGTGTACTTAGTGTGTGTTTCTTTTTTTGTATTTTCCAGGTGCACTTGACTCCAACCAAAACACCCAGTAGGCTTTTTATGTAAGTGTTACTTACAATCATCTAGATGTATGGCATATTGCCATGATTAATCATTCGTGACCATCACAGAGTGTTGCTGTTGACAACCGCTGGTCGGGATTAGTCAAGTAAAGCGTCACGCTGATGATGGTACCCGGCTTTGGTCTTTTTCTGCGGGCGGAGAAAGATCGTAGTTTTTTTTCTATTTTTTACTTCCGACTTCAACCTACCATGATCATTATTTAGACTTACGGCGGGAAATGTGCTACACCTGACAAGGTGCTTTTTTGTCGGTGGACTCGGTGCTGGATCATGCTTGGCCTCGACTCTTACATTTATACGCAGGACGTATTATTGACTTCAATTATGATTCGTATATATTTATATGTATGCCTGAAATGGCAAATTGCAGCTGCGGAAGTGATGAACTTTATTCCGACATTTGTAAATAAACATTTAAATTTTAGCTTTAACGAATAACGTGATTGCAAAGGAAGATAGTTTGAGAGCATTTTTTGTTAAATGGATAATCTTTTGTAGATTATCTGATTTCTTAATGAGTGCCTTGAAGTGTTTGTTTTATATCAGTACACGATGTGACATTTTATGCTTATGTTTATCAACTGAACCTCATAACTCAAAGGGGTCAAGATTGCAGTGTTGTTTTCATAATGTCTTTAATTTGTGAATTTTAGTCATTAAGATTTTTAGAGTATTTGTTCTTAAATATGCTAAAAACCTCAATCGGTTAAAAATTGTACATAATGTATTTTTGCCTTGTAATATTTTTACCGATATTATGTAGTCGAGAATTTAATAACTGTTTTACTACCTTCGAAGTATAACTATTCAAGCATGTTTTGGCGCTGGTTGCCCATTTCATTTTGTTTTAAGGTAGTATTAGTAAACATTTATCTTTTTCATCGAATTTTGTACACCATTTTATCACATTTTATTGTTTGGCAGCATTTTTGTAACGAAGGAGAAATGAGGGATTTGTGTTTTTGTCTTTGTCGAATACATTTCATAACTGCTGGCTCAGGTTTGAAATGTTTTGCCACTTCGAGACAGGTAGTGTAAATGGCTCAATGGATCGGCTAATTTGTTTGACTCTTTCAATTACGCAATGTGTATCCGCCGGTCGGACATGCGACGCGTTTCTTCTGAGTATTAACTATGCTTCAATGTACTTTGTAAATGTTTTTTCTCTGTATTTTGTCTTTACAATGTGTTTATTCATATTGTATTGAAAATGTGTATTTTTGTTTCGACGAAGGAGAGACGATGATAATTGGAAATCCAATTCTTACAAGAAATTAGTATATTTCTGTTGAATTAATCAAACAGAAAAACCCGTTCGAAGTTATGTCACATACTTTAAGGTTTTAAAATCCACAAAGTCATATATTCAGTTATATAGTCCGCTGGTCGGAAAATGTTTGTGGATTTTCAAACGTTTACCAAGGTATGTTTGGAAACGTTTTCATGTGCGATAGGCAATGCTGTGCATAATCGGGAGCATTGCCAGTATAGCTTAGAGATGTACGTTATTATTTCATTAAGGTTTAGAGGTCAGATAGGAATTTGCCAAAGCAGTAAAACATCCGCAGGACGGAACTGCTTCAAAGCATTTTCACATTTACTGTACTGCGTTATGTCAGTTATGTGAAAGTCTATTTTCAATCTGACATGGTATCGTCTAATGATGATTTGTATTGGCGCTATAGTTTTCTACAAAGTTTATTTGCTTGAAAATAATGTATCCGCTGGACGGACCCTGTTGCAGAAAATGGTTGTGCCTATTATAATCATTAGACATAAAAACGTTGAAGAAAGTATGAAATAATATAATAATATCAAAAATATTTAATATGGATTAACAAAACAATTAGAACTACACGAAAAGCAATTTTATCACACTTTATGTTTGTAATATTTTGGAATAGCGGTTCCAAAATATGATTTGTCTCGTTAAAATTTAGCATAAACGGTACTTTTATTTAAAATAAAACGGTTATCTGGAGGTTTTTGGAACAGCTTTTTTTCTAATGCTGCCTTTAAAAATAAACATATATTTTGTAAATGCTCTTTCAAGAATTCTATACTCAAATAGTTCGCTAGTGGGACTATTAAAGAGGTTCATCTGTGTGCAGAGCATACATGTGAATGTCCAAATGTTAGACAGCATAGAAAGGTATTTAATATTTTACAGCGTTTTTTTGGCGACACATTGTTTAAAATTTCATGTTCAGATAGTTCGCTGGTCGAACTTCTGTAGAAATTTAACGATTTGCCGACTTGTGAATACACAAAAAGTAACATCAAAGTGTTCACGATGAAATGTTGTCTCTGTTTTCAAAGTATTCGATAGTCGGATTTTTTTGTAGAAAGAACATCATTGTGTCGGTTCACTGAGACGAGTTGATGATTTATTTATGTTTGTTACTTAACTTTGAATATTGTGATAAACTAAGTCGCTTTTGTAGAAGTCTGAGTACTAACCCAACCATTGGCAATCTACTTTTGCCACAGGTGGTATGCCAGTCACAGAAGCATACGTGTTACTCTGTTTGTGATAGTTATCTTCGAACAGTTCGCTGGTCGGGTATTTGAAGAAATAAACAGACATGATTAACATTGACTACTACTAAGCACTTGTGTTGTTTTGTTTTTTTCTTACTTCTTCAACGTGCACAATAATTTAGGCTTTGGTGAATGCTTACAAGTCAGAGATAGCGTTTACACATTAAAATGCGTGTAAAAACTGCCCTAGTTGTGCTCGTTTTGAAGATGACCCGCCACAAAGAGTATTTATTTCGCTGGACGAAATTTCTGTGGACCGACATTTTCTCGTTTTACACGCAATTTAATTGATATCCATAACGTCGTCTCTCCGTTCCTCCCATTGTGTTTTCGCGGAGTCATCTGTTGCTGGCAGTTGATTAGATGTTAATTAATTAGACACATATAGAAACACTGAAGTATTAAAGTGTCTAATAAACGTTTATAAGTATAAATATGCCAGTGTTTATGACACCTGACGTGTCGGATTTCTTTTTCAGAAAAAAGGTTTTATATATCAATTTAACAGCTTTGTTGTAGTAAACAAACGGTGAGAACATTTAATTTATTTTTTGACACCTTCATTCGTCAGCGTTTAGCAATTAATTTTGGCTTTAATTTGTTTTTTTAACTTCTCGAAAGGCTTGTGTCATTTTTTGGTATTTACCGTTTACGTTATTTTGTGGTTTTATCCTAATTTTGATACTTGTAAACTGTTTCAAAATATTAACATTCAAATAAAAATTCTTAAAACATTTGGTAGTTTTTGTTTGTTTTCACCAGTTCTAAAGCAGAACATAAATGAATGGCGCATCAACACTTACAAAATGTAAACGGCCAAAACCACCACACGCTCAATCGCCAGTTACTCGGAGAAGAAAATTGAAAAGAAAAAAGAAAAACAATATGAAAAAATTAAATAGACGCACGATACTGTAGTATTCTCTCCAACGTTTAATAAGTATAAACCACAATAACATGGGCGTAGGAGCGTTTCAACTATGGGGCGGGAAACCTGAGGAGAGAGTGTATGGGGATGTATGAGAAAGTATATGCTGGCCCCCGCAACCTGAACATTGGGGTGCCTGGCCCCTGGCCCAACGGCTCCTACACCTATGAATAACATTAGTTTGATATCGCTCATGAATCGCATTGGAATCGTATGCATATTGATAACATTTGTTATCTAATAGAAGTCATAAAATGACATTACATGTAATTTTGACACACCCTAAGTAAATTAGCAGTATGATAATACGGTTCATTATGACTGAGGCCCTCCCAGGGCATTCAGAAATTTGGGGAACATTGCCAACTATTTTAGGGATCTGAGGTACATTGGCCATTACTTTCAGGGATCCGGGGATCAAATGCATACTTTTAGAGATATGGGGAAAATACTTTTGGGGAACTATGGCAAATACTTTTTGAGATCTGAGGAACAATGGCCATTACTTTAAAAGATCCAGGGAATAAGGACGCCACCTGGGGGGGCATCATGAATATATATATTTGACTATAATTCAATCCTTCAACATATACGTCCAATGCACAACGACCATGTTTGCCACTTCCAAATAATGTACCTCAATATTTGTACAAGTTCTGTTGCGTTAGGTCACCGATAAAACAGTAAAGTTACTTAAATGACAACTGGTCTCACTGTTACAATAATAGGTTAACATAGGAAAGTTTCATGGGTTTGAAGTTGGAATAGAAATGTCCGCCCTTTGTGATACCTAGTATCGTGGTACGTGGCAACCTGAAAACAAGTATTCCAAGACACGGAATGCCTATTCGAACCAAAAACCAAAACAACATTGCTGAATATTTTTCTAACATACCAAGTACATTGAGTATTTTCATGCCGTCTCTTTCTATTCTATAAAATCAGATGCCTCATACTAAGGGGTTTTAACCATAAAGGTTTATTGATATTGGTTTTTAGAAGAAGGAAAAAACAGTGTATTTGGATTTGAAGAATGTTCGACAGATATGATATGAGGTGGAACTATCGTCACATGTTATATGCTCCCATGCGTAAACAGATTATGTACATTGCACATCGCCGGGGGTTAGCTACAATTAAAAAGAGAGAAAGAAAGTCTTTATTTGAAAATGACTGTTATAGCCGTGCACGTCTCAAATTTGCAAGTTTCGATATAATGAACTTGTGTGATCACTGTGTACTCATCGTCCATCTATCACCCGTATCGATATACTAGTATTTTAACCATGGTATATACGTTAAATCATTGTTGTATTTTATATGTTATGACAATATCAGCTCCACTGATATTGCTATGACAATATCATTCTCCTCATTGTTATCTCCACTATTCTTTGTTAATTGGCATCTAAAGCCAATCCCTGGAACTGCCAATTAGGTTCTGCATGCTAAATACATATTTGGTTGTCAATACGGCTGTCTAGTTATAGACTTTTTGTCATACTAATTATACAGAATAAGTTGTCTGAGTAGCCTAGAAATGTAGGACACTTTCTGTCCCTGCTGAGACCCTTCCTGGAGCGCCTCATAGTTTTCGTTTGATTTTAGCTCGCTTGAGCAAAGTTCAATGTGAGCTATTCTGATCGACCTGTGTCCGTCGTCCGCCCGCTGTCCGTCGTTAACGTTTTCATAAAATCTGGTGTGAAGCATTGGCACATAAAGCTCTCTCATATTTGTTCAAACAATGACCCTAGAATCAAAAAATTTGATACAGTCCCGGGGTCTTTATATTTTTTTCAAGTTTTTAAAAAATCTTCCGAAAGTGCAAGGCCTGGGGTATTTGATATCTTGCAATGAATATCACCTAATCAGTTTCTGTCAGATTTGTTCAAGCCATGACCCTAGGGTTAAAATAAACCCCGCCCATGTGACTTATCTCCTTCACATAAGGACATTTACATTTAAAAATCTTATTCTCAAGAATCGACCAGATTATTTGTTTATATTTGTTATAAATGATCTTTTTGAATTGGGGTTTAAGAGCGGCTATGGTTCATCCGGCCCAGTAAAGGGGACTTTGATTTTTAGATAGAAATAGTATGGGAAAACAGGAAATTATGTTTTTCCCATCCATATTTTGGTATTATACCAATCATATTGATGTTTGAAATATTGTTTAGTCATACTAGTTCGACTGAGTCCTTTAATAGGATTTAATATACATAACGGGCCAGCAGTGGTCTAAAGAAGGACAAAATAAATTCATATTTGGCAATCATTATCCCTATGAGTAAAGGCCCAGTATGGGACTTTTTTCATCTAATTTAGGATTGTTTTTCTTGCATTCTGGAATATTGTTTAGTCATAACAGTTGAAGCTGTGTCCTCAAAGGGGGGATTAATATCCATAATGGGTTAGCAGGGACTCGATAAGGGATAAAATTTGGAATTTTCAAGATCTTCTTCTCAAAAACATTTGTTTTTATTTGGTTAAAATGATCTTTATTAAAAGGGTATACAAGTTTGTTAAAAAAGGGGGCTAGGTTCCATTGGGTTCCAGTAATGGGATTTTTTACTTAGGAATACTATGGGAAAACAGCAAATTATGATTTTTTCCCTATTTAGTTTAGTTATTATTTCAAACATCTTGATGTCTGGGGCATTGTTTGTCATTATAGTTGAGACTATATTCTTTAAAGTTAATTGCATACACGAAATTTTACATAGGAATAATATGTAAACACAGATAGTTCTCAAAATTTGAAAAGAAATCACAGGTGAAATCAGGTGAGCGATTTAAGTCAATTTGGGCCTCCAATTTTTTTTATAACGGTAAAGAGTTATTAATCAAATGATCCTCGGCAAATCACAAGCAAAATTTATACACTTTTCACCTAAACAGATTTGTGTTTTACACCATGCACGTTAGATGAAATGCTTTTGGCTGAACTTCTTTTTTCTTTTGATCTGCATCATGATTTCAACTTTTAATATGTTACATTAAAATCATGATTACACAACGAAAATTCAGTTTTCAATTATGTGGGCGTTCGTAATTACCTGTTTTGTTCTGTTAAATTTCTTCAGTCTTTTCTTACAAAGAACAGAAATTCGAGACTTTATTATGGAACATACACATGCAATTTTCATTTCCTATCGTGTCAGCTTAATTTTTTTACACGCCACAAAACAACGTATTAACAGAAGAAAAGAACAAAATATGATATATGTAAACTCTAATCTCGCGAGACTCTCGTTCCACTTCACCCGTTTCCAGAATTCGTGGGCGATACACAATAAAAGCACAGTTATATGTTATTATAGCAATGAGTAAAGTAAACTAGTTCAAAAAAGAAAAATGAATAGTTTATAATGCTCGTTCATAATAGTATATTAGTGCATATGGCGCATGTATCGATTAGAGAAAGAATTTACCACCTGTCTTGCTCACATAACATTTATTGAGGGGGATTTTCAAAGAAAAAACGACATAAACGTTTGCACCCCTTTCTTAATCAACTAAGAGACTGCAAATATACATGTGATACTCGAATGACGTTGCACATGGGGGAAAGAAAAGAATCGATAGTGTTTTGTCTTGCTTAAAATGTTGGAATGGCAAGAAAAGCAAGGCTAAACTAGAACAACTTTTGGCAAGGATTCCTGAACACCTTTTGTGAACATCGTCCGTCTCTAATATTATAAACGTTTGTTTATCTTTATTTAATGCCTGTACGAGTGTTCTTAAATAACTGAAACGAAACATTTGAGAACTGGTGAAAGATGGAATACATGTTTGTTGTTGAACTTAACAGGTATAATAGTGAGGATAGAAAAGAGCAGATCTACAGCCTTGTTCCTGTTGAGATTGCAATGGATTGATAGAAGCGAAACAAACATTACTTTTCAACAGATGCTTTTTGAGAGATTTTTTGCGGCAAATCGATGCTTTGCGTCAAGTTTTTCTTGTATATTTTGAAATGTTTGTAAAGTGCATATAATGTTCGGAGACATGTTATCATATACAGGATAAGGATGCATGTTTGTAAAGTGCATATAATGTCTGGAGCCATGTTATTATATACAGGATAAGGATGCATGTTTGTAAAGTGCATATAATGTCCGGAGCCATGTTATCATATACAGGATAAGGATGTATGTTTGTAAAGTGCATATAATGTCCGGAGCAATGTTATCATATACAGGATAAGGAGGTATGTTTGTAAAGTGCATATAATGTCCGGAGCCTTGTTATCACATACAGGATATGGATGTTTGTTTGTAAAGTGCATATACTGTCCGGAGCCATGTTATCATATACAGGATAAGGTTGCATGTTTGTAAAGTGCATATAATGTTCGGAGACATGTTATCATATACAGGATAAGGATGCATGTTTGTAAAGTGCATATAATGTCCGGAGCCATGTTATTATATACAGGATAAGGATGCATGTTTGTAAAGTGCATATAATGTCCGGAGCCATGTTATCATATACAGGATAAGGATGTATGTTTGTAAAGTGCATATAATGTCCGGAGCAATGTTATCATATACAGGATAAGGAGGTATGTTTGTAAAGTGCATATAATGTCCGGAGCCGTGTTTTCATATACAGGATAAGGATGTATGTTTGTAAAACGCATATACTGTCCGGAGCCATGTTATCATATACAGGATAAGGATGCATGTTTGTAAAGTGCATATAATGTTCGGAGACATGTTATCATATACAGGATAAGGATGCATGTTTGTAAAGTGCATATAATGTCCGGAGCCATGTTATTATATACAGGATAAGGATGCATGTTTGTAAAGTGCATATAATGTCCGGAGCCATGTTATCATATACAGGATAAGGATGCATGTTTGTAAAGTGCATATAATGTCCGAAGCAATGTTATCATAAACAAGATAAGGATGTATGTTTGTAAAGTGCATATAATGTCCGAAGCAATGTTATCATATACAGGATAAGGATGTATGTTTATAAAGTGCATATAATGTCCGGAGCCATGTTATCATAAACAGGATAAGGATGTATGTTTGTAAAGTGCATATAATGTCCGGAGCAATGTTATCATATACAGGATAAGGATGTTCGTTTGTAAATTGCATATAATGTCCGGAGCCATGTTATCATATACAAGATAAGGATGTATGTTTGTAAAGTGCATATAATGTCCGAAGCAATGTTATCATATACAGGATAAGGATGTCATACGTTTTATCGGTGTGAGATATTTCTTTCAGACGTGCTCATAAGGTAGCGTTAACTATGACGTAATGGAATACTCAAAAAACGCCAAAATCAACTTAAATATATATGTTTGAAGGGGGGAAATATAATCGTAGGGGTATGCAAAAAAGAAGCGTGAGCATTTGTTTGGGATACTGAGACCCTACTCTCAGTGTCACAGTTTTGAGGGAAGATACCCTTTCATCAACGGGTTGAAATATCCTTACAAACGCTATAGCCATGGAAAACATATAGTACTAAATCAATGTATGTATTACACAAATATACCGAGATAATGTATTGCTGCGGAAAGTCACTCCAAAAAAACAACAAAAAAAAACACACAATACAATTAGGCATATACGAGTTACTGCAAGGTCATGAAGGATAAACAATATTAAAATGTAAAGAAAATACAATTATAGTTCAATATATATGATGGCTGGCCATATTAGGTGTATACGTGAAATGACAAGTGGGACCATTCTTATTTCATGAAGACAATTTATTTGTCATCAAACCGAATTAGATCGCTCATTTTGCAGATTGATACCAATATAGTGATTCAGGCGCTGAAAAGCAGAAATCATCGATTACGCCATCAGTGTATGTAAATTCCCGCCAAACACAAACAAAAAGCATCTAACCAGGAATTTGATTAATTTTAAATACCAACTCTAAAATAAAACAAGAAGATACACAATTTACTCAAAACATGCAAAACTAAACTATGAATATTAGAGTTGCTGTATCCTCTCTCCCTCTGTCTGTGTCTGTTTGGTTAGTGTTTCTAAGGGTGCAAAATATACAAGCTGAGATTTAGTCTTTGAGTTGAATGCGTTGATTGATATGTCAAACATGTTTGTGTTTGTGTTTGGGTTATTCATGTCAATTTCATATGTGGACTTGATGAATGTTCTCGCCATGTGAACTGTTATCTGTAAACATGCCAATATTGGAACGTCATTCGACATCTGTCAATTATCCCTCCAATCCGGAGACACTCATTTATATAACCCGAGAAGCGATATCGCAAACGCCTTAATAGACACTGGCTAGATTTGAATGAAAAATCTCAACTGTTGTATACATTTCCCGACTGTTTATTCTTTGTCTAAAATGCATTTGAACTTTAAAATGAGTGTAAATGTTACAAACAGCAATGTGTTTAAAATGCGAGGACGATTGATTAGCACCGATGTTAATTATAGAATAATAAAATGGAATGACAAACAAAAATATTGTGTTCATAATTCAGCTAACAACTGCATTTTGGGTTGTTAGTTCAAATATAGTCAACCAAAGGCTTCACATCACATTGTCTTAATCACGTTTTAAATATTGCTTCTTAGAATGAAAAACAAAATAATGGTATCGGATTGTAAAAATGACTGACAGGTTGTTGTATGACGTTGCAATATTGTCACGTGTTATATACTTACATTATACACAGTGCTATAGTTCTGGGTCAGCTACATTTAACAAGTGCACATACATGAAATGTATATATATATATATAGTGTATTTAATAAATAAAAAAAACTTTCAATGTCAAATATTTGCCAACTAAACGCGTTCAACTTGTAAGACTGAATATAAGCTGTTATGATTTACTCCCCACCCCCAACTGACCTACCTGTCAAAAAAATATCTGAGATGACACAGAAAGAAAAAATGGTGATTCCAAATGTTTTTCGTCTTCAAAACGTTGATAAGGCTCCTGTTTCACCGACGTTCCCTATAACTTTACCTAATTGCTTAAAAACTTAACCTATTTTGACTGGTTGCTTTATAATATTTGATCAATGTCAGTCAAAGCTTGATTTAAGTGTTAAGTATTTAATAATACACACATATATATTCATTTACATAACACAACATAACACAATTTACATATTTCAACTTCTATACACATCTATTTACACAAAAGAGAAGAGAAAATATTATTTTATTAATAACCTGTTCATATGTGGTTGAAATTGGTGTCAAAATCGACTACCCGTTTTTCTTCGTTTTGGTAAATAGTAATGCACCAATGTAGAACCCCTAAGTTACAAGTGTAATAATTGAAGTGTACTATAAATACATTGTATGTAAATATTGCATCATAAATACATTGTATGTAAATATTGCACCATTAGTACATTGTATGTAAATATTGCATCATTAATACATTGTATGTAAATATTGCACCATTAGTACATTGTATGTAAATATTGCATCATAAATACATTGTATGTAAATATTGCACCATTAATACATTGTATGTAAATATTGCAGTATAAATTAATACATTGTATGTAAATATTGCATCATAAATAAATTGTATGTAAATATTGCACCATTAATACATTGTATGTAAATATTGCACCATAAATACATTGTATGTAAATATTGCACCATTAATTCATTGTATGAAAATATTGCATCATAAATACATTATATGTAAATATTGCACCATTAATACATTGTATGTAAATATTGCATCATAAATACATTGAATGTAAATATTGCACCATAAATACATTGCATGTAAATATTGCTCTTTTCTTGTTCGTTTTCTGACGTTAAATTATTGCAACCACGTATTCTCTGGAAGGACATGTATGTTTCAATAAATCTGTGTTGTCATAGTTTTTTTCTTTGTAAAACAAGAAGAAAGAAACACTTTACCTATATTTGTCTTACGGAGAAAATTCCATGTGTGTGGGGATGTTTTATTTGTTATGAAGAGACGATTCCGATATGCAGTAATAATAAATTGCATCGTTAGTAAGGTGCCGGGCGTCTTCGGTTCCGCACACATAGTATTGGTAAAATGTAATACCTTAACATTTAACAAAATGACCCATTAGAAACAAATTGGTAATCCTGTTCTATTGATCATTTTATACTAATTTATGTTAGCTCGATTGGGATGAAGCTCAGAACTTGTATGAACCGCTCTTGAGTCCGTTTCCTGGATAAAACAAGTACTGAGTGTTGTTTTATGAGAGGCATCGGGTCAATCGGGGGATCGAATCCGCAAACTTTGGCGTGAGCGGTCAACACTCTATCCATTACACTACCGCCCCAGTTTTATTGATTTAAATAAATATTCTCCTCTCATCATGTCCCAATTCAATTACTTAACAGCTTATTAATTATTCTATATTCGAACAACACAGAGTGAGCTCTACGATTCCAGGTAGGTTAATCTTCCACTTACGTTATTTGATTTATTTTCTAGGACACTGGATCAACCACATATTAGTACGTTTGATGCGATACATGACGGGTACCAGACAACACTTAATGGTTCTGAATGCTGCCGAACAAAAATAACAACAATACATTACTGAATATATTTATGGTTTTATCAAAACTTAGCTTTGGAACCAGGTTAAGATTTTAATATTTGTTTAAATTGGAATAGAAACTGCTCGTTAAACTAGTTTTTATATAGTAAGTCGCTAATCACGAGTTATGTTTTAGGTGTCTCATAGCTGCGTTGAGTAAGATTTGTCTTGTTATTCAATATTTACGTTTCATTTTCTAGAAATCTTGATACAAAACGCTAAAACAGAATACAATTTATATAAAAACTGATGCAAACCACGCAGCAATGAGCCCCTTTTAATGATGTAAACCAAAGATGATGTAAACCACGTATATTGAGCCACTTCAAATTATGTAAACCACACAAGACAAGAGTGAGCCCCTTCTAATGATGTAAACCACGCAAAAGTGTTCTAGAGATGTAAGCCAAATGTGATATAAGTTACGCTATGGTGAATCCATTCTAGTGATGTAAATCAATAGTGATGTAAACCACGCACCAGTGAGCCACTTTTAGTGATGTAAACAAAAAGTGATGTAAACCACGCAATATTGAGCCATTTCAAATGATGTAAACTACGCGACAGTGAGCCTTTCTAGTGATATAAACAAAAAGTGATGTAAATCACACAACGGTGAGCCCATACTAGTGATATAAATCAAAAGTGATGTAAACCACGCAATATTAAGCCACTTCAAATGATGTTAACCACGCAAAAGTGAAACTCTTCAAGTGGTGTAAACCAAAAGTGATGTAAACCACACATCAGAGAGCCCCTTCTGCTGATGTAAATCAAAAGTGATATAAACTAAGCAACAGTGAGCCCCTTTTAGTGATGTTAACTTAATGTGATGTTAACCTAAGATCAGTGAGCCCCTTCTAATGATATAAACCAAAAATGATATAAACTATGCAACAGCTAGCCCTTTCTAGTGATGTAAACCAAAAGTGACGTAAACCAAGCAACAGTGAGCCCCTTCTAGTGATGTAAACTAAATGAGATGTAAACCACAGATCAGTGAGCCCCTTTTAGTGATATAAACCAAAAATTATATAAACCATGCAACAGCTAGCCCCTTATAGTGATGTAAACCAAAAGTAATGTAAACCACGCAATATTGCGCCACTTCAAATGATGCAAACCACGCAACAGTGAGTTCCTTCTTGTCATGTAAACCACGCAACAGTGGGTTCCTTCTTGTCATATTAACCACGCAACAGTTAGTTCCTTCTTGCCATGTTAACCACGCAACAGTGAATTCCTTCTTGTCATGTAAACCACGCAACAGTGCGTTCCTTCTTGCCATGTTAACCACGCAACAGTTAGCTCCTTCTTGTCATATTAACCACGCAACAGTTAGTTCCTTCTTGTCATGTTAACCACGCAACAGTTAGTTTCTTCTTGCCATGTTAACCACGCAACAGTGCGTTCCTTCTTGTTATGTAAACCACGCAACAGTGCGTTCCTTCTTGCAATGTTAACCACGCAACAGTGCGTTCCTTCATGTTATGTTAACCACGCAACAGTGAGCTTCTTCTTGTCATGTAAACCACGCAACAGTTAGTTCCTTCTTGCCATGTTAACCACGCAACAGTTAGTTCTTTCTTGTCATGTTAACCATGCAACAGTCAGTTCCTTCTTGTCATGTTAACCACGCAACAGTTAGTTCCTTCTTGTCATGTTAACTACTCAACAGTTAGTTCCTTCTTGCCATGTTAACCACTCAACAGTGCGTTCCTTCTTGTCATGTAAACCACGCAATAGTGATTTCCTTCTTGTCATGTAAACCACTCAACAGTGAGTTCCTTCTTGTCATGTAAACCACGCAACAGTGAGTTCCTTCTTGTCATGTAAACCACGCAACAGTGAGTTCCTTCTTGTCATGTAAACCACGCAACAGTGAGTTCCTTCTTGTCATGTAAACCACGCAACAGTGAGTTCCTTCTTGTCATGTAAACCACGCAACAGTGCGTTCCTTCTTGTCATGTAAACCACGCAACAGTGAGTTCCTTCTTGCCATGTTAACCACGCAACAGTGAGTTTCTTCTTATCATGTTTACCACGCAACAGTGCGTTCCTTCTTGCCATGTTAACCACGCAACAGTTAGTTCCTTCTTGTCATGTTAACCACGCAACAGTTAGTTCCTTCTTGTCATGTTAACCACGCAACAGTTAGTTCCTTCTTGTCATGTTAACCACGCAACAGTGCGTTCTTTCTTGTCATGTAAACCACGCAACAGTGAGTTCCTTCTTGTCATGTAAACCACGCAACAGTGAGTTCCTTCTTGCCATGTAAACCACGCAACAGTGAGTTCCTTCTTGTCATGTAAACCACGCAACAGTGAGTTCCTTCTTGTCATGTAAACCGCGCAACATTGAGTTCCTTCTTGTCATGTAAACCACGCAACAGTGAGTTTCTTCTTGTCATGTAAACCACGCAACAGTGCGTTCCTTCTTATCATGTCAACCACGCAACAGTGAGTTCCTTCTTGCCATGTTAACCAAGCAACAGTTAGTTTCTTCTTGTCATGTAAACCACGCAACAGTGAGTTCCTTCTTGTCATGTAAACCGCGCAACATTGAGTTCCTTCTTGTCATGTAAACCACGCAACAGTGAGTTTCTTCTTGTCATGTAAACCACGCAACAGTGCGTTCCTTCTTATCATGTAAACCACGCAACAGTGAGTTCCTTCTTGCCATGTTAACCAAGCAACAGTTAGTTTCTTCTTGTCATGTTTACCACGCAACAGTGAGTTCCTTCTTGTCACGTAAACCACGCAACAGTGAGCCCCTTCCAGTGACGTAAACCAAAAGTGATGTAAACCACGCAACAGTGAACCCTTTCTAGTGATGTAAACCAAAAGTGATGTAAACCACACATCAGTGAGCCCCTTTTAGTGATGTAAATCAAAAGTGATTTAAACCAAGCAACAGTGACCCCATGGCACATACATTGTTACCGAAGACTTTCAGCTTTGCTAATCGTCGGATATACTTATATATACAACAAGTCGTGTTTTTTATGCAATATTGTCTTAGAAAACTCACGAATAAAAAGATGAAACTGTTAAAAATATAATAAATTAATCGCCAGCTTGTACATTTAAAGATATATCACTGTAACTGGTAAGACTAAATGGCGAAGGTGCTAATAGCTGAACCATTCAGACACGTTGTTTATTATCTGATTTAGGCATGGGGCCATACATTGTAGAGGAATTGCATAATGTGTTTATGACAGTGTGCACTTATCAACATTGTCCTACAATTGTTGTAAAATTATTCAATTTTTTGAAATGGAAGACGATTTTTTTTCATTGAAAACAGGTGGTTGAGTTGATGGTACAAACCACCGTGACTGTATAAACATTATATTGACACAGCCTGTATTGGAGACTCGGTTGTTTACTCGTTTCATTAACATATTTTGAACGTAGCAGTGCGAATACATTTCCCCTGCAGCGACGCAGTTCAGCGTTTAATTTTTAATCAAAAACGATGGGGCGGTAAAGGAAATTTATGAAATTAGTAAAAAAACACATGAAATGAATAATGTTACTGGTGCGTGGTATAACTACTATTTCTGTTCAGAACATGGGCTAAATATGTGGCTCGTCTCATTTATTATGCAAAACTATATGTCAGTTGAATGAATATGAAGAATACCAAAGAGTAAATATCCAACCACCGCAGCACTCAGTCAATCTTTTGTTCTGAAAAGATATTAATAATTCAAAAACTCATATTGATAAAGCTGTGCCGCATCGTTACAATCCAGTTAAGATACGGTGAAATATTTATAGCGGGAATGAACTCGTTGATAGATATGGAGGGTAGGATACAACCATTTCGTTTTTCAATTACTAACATCAGCTATTTTCAACGATAACTAAAGTTTATGAAGTGTTTCATACAGAAACAGCTCAACGCGTGGTCTCGAGCGTCTTCTGATGATATTTCTTTTATGAATTCTAATTATTTTCGATGCATTAATTACAGCCGATACCACACTTAAGTGTAAATAAATCGTGTTTTAAAACTCAAATTTGCAAGTTACATGTAGTTGCTTCGTTAACAGAAATTATAGTAAAATCCCCGATTCAGTCGTAAATAATCGGACAATTCTGCCGTTGTGCACTATTAGAACGGTCGCTAGATATGTGCAAAGTATACAATAGACATTATTTCGATATAAGAAACTGTTTAAAAAGTAGTGTTGCAAGGGAAATGAACAAAAAACAAAGTGTTACAGAATTCGAACTTGGATCGACCGAGCGACAATCCACAGATATAACAACTATGCTATGGAAGACGGCGATATAAATATAAGATGAAACATAACCGCTTATCCGGATTTAATCGATGATACCCGGAAATATCCGGTCGTTGAAAGGTTTAACTACTATATCATTTAAGGTAATTACAAAGGTCATATCTTAAAATATCAGCATTATTAACGAGTTTAATAACGTGTTTTTTACGATGATAGTCACAATTTTAACTAAGTAGTACAATTACACCTGTTTTTTATTGATTTGAAAGGACATTATAAACTGGTTATGTCGCTTTAACGATAACCCTTGCAAACATCACTTTCTTCTTAATAATAAAGTAAGATACACTGATATGTATAATATACAATCAACTAAATGTTAGTAATATCTGAATACAATATAAGTGTATCATCTATCCACGACACTCGTATACGTTGTTTATATATCATAATATGTAGTGATGCTTCTATGTTTTATGTTACTGATTAAGAACAAGTTTGTATAGCTTGACAAGTGTTTAAACGGAGGAAAATGTAATTATCAATTAGTTATATACACTATTGTACTGATAATCATCATACTTAGTTTTTATCCTGATAAAATTAAATCGTCATTGTAAAATTAGGAAAATATACCTGTATAATGAATGCGTTTGAATGCTATTGTAAGATTCATATACAATTAGCTAGATATAGCGGTATAAGGAAAACATATCCGTGTATTGTGCGTTAGGATTTATATGGTGCTCATGAATATTCCGTGTATATCCGTAAGAAAGTTTCGGTGTCCGAACATAAATAGTGATATTAGTGTTGCTAACCAAATACCAATACATCACGTCGCACGTACGAATAGCTGCACGGAGAAGGCCCGAACATATTGGCGAAGATTAACGAGTGCCAGGCAAAACCGTACGGACAGTATTGTGTGCGCTCGATCGGTATCTAATGATAAAATAAGCAACATTTATTTGTTAAGCTAATGACGGTATTGTTTGTGTGCTTAGAAAATACAGTGAACGAATCAAATTGATACATTACACAATCTACTACTTGATAATAATGAACTGCATTAGTTATATGTACTGTAAGTCAATGGAATATCGTACATACAGATTTTACTATTATGATGTCATTTGTTATTGTACATAAGAATTCACTTGGAATTCACGAATATTCCATGTTTATCCGTAAATTAACTTTCGGTTTCCGGACATAAACAGTGATATTACTGATGACAAAACCAATATCAATATTTCCTTCATCGACATCACATCGCATTCCCTAATAGCTGTGTCGATAAGGCGTTTAGCTGCAAATCTTAGAGTTGTTGGTTCGATTCTTACGCCTGGCCCTATTGGTTATATATGCGGCTATCTGCATTATCAACTGGCGAGAACATTAGCCACTAATCGCACATTTTTTTAAAGAAAATTACGAGTATTGAACATTCTTCTCTGTACATGTAAATCGTCGTATAGAAAATGTCGACCAAGGCATTTTTTAAACATCTCTGATATATAGATGAATCGCCAGGGTGTCCTGTATTTTGAGGAACACTCAGGACTGAACAAGCATTAGTTTATCATCCAGGCTTATGGTGTCAGTATACACACTATTTCAAGCGTACCACGGCAATTGAGGGAAACTTACATACAACTCTTTACTGGTTTTGATTTAAACTTATTTATTTTATTTTAATGGTAAAACAAGTAAAATAAACATTATATTCCTATTTTGATGTGTAAAAAGTCGGATATAACATACATTCAGAAAAAAACATTGTATTATCATCTTGTACCAACAGATTAAGTTTGTAAAGTTAAAAATGCCCATACAACATCGGACCAAAATAACTATTATATATATATATATATATATTCACTGCAACAATATATACCGGTGGTGGCGTCCGACCTGATATTTAAGTTACAGTGGTTAATTTTTCTAGAACTCCCTAAAGTATAAAGCATATATACATTCGTTTCATGAATAAATGAACAATCCATGATCAGTAAGAGGATGGATGAATGGGCATAGGCCTGCAGGCCGGCATGTGCAAATAACGGATACATCAACTGATGTACATCATAGTTATGGAAAGAGGCGAGCTTTCAACTATATTTCACACTACGTTGATCATAAATCCGTGGCTGAGTTGTCCAAGATATCATCGTGTTATGACCTCATATCACATTACCGCTGAGGTAGTGGATTTGAGCCCAGCTCGGTCAAATAACTGTGAATGTATAATTTGAAAACAGTTACTTGCGGTAGGACGGAGATTCTACTCAGCTCCGTTCTGAGGTTTTCCTCCACCACTAAAACTGAATGTGTCACATATTACTTGTCATGTATTGAACATGGCGTTTAAGTTATTAAATCGGTTTTAAATTATTTTACAAAAGTGGTGATTTCATATTATTTATAATGCACCTTAAGCATCAAACGCGACCGTTTTTTTTTATAGTGATGCGTCTTCCAGCATGTCAATGGTTTAATACAACTGGGATTTTCATGAGCGTGTTATCAACAGAAGTCTCACTTCTTTAGAAATAAAACTTATAAAATATGTATAGTAATACTCTTGCAAAATGATGACAAACGACTTTATTAAAATCATAAATTTTATCCCACTATTCAATTTATATGACAGTTCAGCCTAAAATGTCTAATGAAGCTGTTGGTCGATATGGTACGGAAACAATGTAGCTCATTTCTTCATGGGTATTTCTGATTTTAGCAACCAATATATTAGATGCAAGGATACAATTTCAGTCTAAATTAAAAAAAAAATCACTCTCTCTCAGGACATTTATCCACGCGGTGTATTCATATTTATTGTGATAAGCCGTGCGTGTGGAATACATAAGTCACTGCGGAGCACTAAATACTCTTAAGCACAGCCAGATATTAATTGATTAATTATCTAACTGAAACACGTCAATTAGTTCTGAAGCATGGTAAAAAATACTCGTATGTGTTTAATGACTCTGAATTTAGAAACACATCCAGATATTTCCAATTAAAATGTAGTATGCAACATAATTTATTAATGCCTCAAATCAGCTTTCATAACAAATGAGAATGCAATAAACGGTTTCTTAGTTATAAACAAAGAAGTTATTTAAACAATAGCAATAATATAGGGTTAAATATTGGTAATTTAACTCAAGAAATCAAAATAATGAGGTAGAATGAAAATTATTAAGTAAACATTTTTTTATTTGATATTTTCATTATATACATAATGCAGTAAATTGCTACCACAGTAAATAAGAACACTCGGAGGTCAGCAAGCTCGTTTTTGAAATGTCTCAAAATAATAGCTATCATTCACCAACCATTCTTTGGAATATTCTTAAACGTGAACTCAAGCATGAATTTTGACAAACACTTTAATAGACCATTTTTGAGACTGAAATTTGCAAGCATGTAGGGAAATATAATATATAGTCAAATAATCGCTCTTTATTACACCATCTGTCAGGGTAAACCAGATATCTGTCATGGTAAACTGGATATCTGTCATGGTAAACTGGATATCTAAGGTTGAAATTTGGGTAAAAATATGCTCAAAAATGGTTGGTGAATACGACCACAAAAGTCTGAGAATGGTAAATGTTTCAAGTTTGTTGATAACTTGTCAAGTTCGTCATTGAACAGTATGCAGGTAAAGCGGATACTTACATTATTCTGATATTCCGTTTCGAATAAGGCTTGATATGGTGTGCTTAGCATGTAATGTCATTGTGCATCTTGTTTGGCTGGTTAATTCTTTACGGGGTTTGGAAGGTTTTAACTCTTTCCTATGTTTGGAATGTTAACTCTTTCCTGGGTTTGGAAGGGCAACTCTTTCTTGGGTTTGGAAGGTCAACGCTTTCCTGGCTTTGGAAGGTTAACTCTTTCCTGGGTTTGGAAGGAGGTTAACTCTTTCCTGGGTTTGGAATTTTTTAACTCTTTCCTGGATTTGAAATGTTAACTCTTTCCTGGGTTTGGAAAGTTAACTCTTTCCTGGAAGGCTAACTCTTCCTGGGTTTGGAAGGTTAACTCTTTCCTGAGTTTGGAAAGTTAACTCTTTCCTGGGTTTGCAAGGTTAACTCTTTCCTGAGTTGGAAGGTAAACTCTTTCCTGGGTTTAGACGGTTAACTCTTTCCTGAGTTTGGAAGATCAACTCTTTCCTTGGTTTGGAAGGTTTTGGAAGGTCAACTCTTTCCTTGGGTTGCTAGGTTTACGCTTTCCTGGGTTTTGAAGGTTAACTCTTTCCTGTGTTTGGAAAGTCAACTCTTTCCTGGGTTTGGAAGGTTTTGACTCTTTCCTTGGTATGGAAAGTCAACTCTTTCCTGGGTTTGGAAGGTTTTAACTCTTTCCTAGGTTTGGAAGGTTTACTCTTTCTTTGGTTTGGAAGGTCAACTCTTTCCTAACTTTGGAAGGTCAACTCTTTCCTGGGTTTGGAAGGTTAACGCTTTCCTGTGTTTGGAGGTTAACTCTTTCCTGGGTTTGGAAGGTCAACTCTTTCTTGGGTTTAACTTTTTCCTGGGTTTGGAAGGTTAACTCTTTGCTGTGTTTGGAAGGTCAACTCTTTCTTGGGTTTAGAAGGTTAACTCCTCCCTGGGTTTGGAAGGTTAACGCTTTCCTTGGTTTGGAAGGTCAACTCTTTCTTGAGTTTAGAAGGTTAACGCTTTCCTGGGATATGAAGGTTAACTCTTTCCTGAATTTGGAAGGTCAGCTCTTTATCGGGTTTAGAAGGTTAACTCTTTCCTGGTTTTGGAAGGTCAACTCTTTCCTAGATTTGGAAGGTTTTAACTCTTTCCTGGGTTTTGAAGGTTTACTGTTTTCTTGGTTTGAAAGGTAAACCAGTAAGCAAACACACCTTTATCCGTATTTTACTTTAAAGTTGGACATGAATTGCTACTCTCATATTTTTCTATCAAATTAGATCACGGATAATATTGTGGCTTCCTTCAAATTATTCTATCACATCGACTTCTATTGAGAAAAATCATGAAAAACTATCTACCTATTTATTTTTTACAACACCTGAGTCAAAGGTTGAAGAAATACATACAAATTACAATTGGCAGAACAATTGTGTAGGGATTTTAAGTCGTTATTGGAACAGCGTGCCATAATTGAGTTATCATATATTATTCCATGTGCGCAAAAAATCGTTTACATCACGCTGTCTTGCAACGTCAAGATGGTTGTCGAGCGGATGCAATCTTAAATCATATCACTGCACTTATGATCAGCGGGTCGTGGGTTTGATCCTCCCCCACGGCCATATATGGTGTTCTTAGACACCTTTTCCGCATATGCTTAGTACTGGTTCTACCAAGGAAGACTTGAGCATCGGGCGTGTTTTAAAGAAAGTGTTTCGTAACTGAAGTGAGATAAATAAGTTTAAACTTGAATTAGAACATGGAATTGCAAGCCAACCAACCAACATATGATTTTAAATAAAAACTAAACTGATCAATTGTGTTGACTAATTGTGTTTCATCACATAATATACAATGCAGGTGTGTAATGAACCCATGACGAAGTTTTGATATTAGCCTAGTGTAATGTCACTTCCACTTGATAACTCGTGTCAGTAACTTGATAGATTAAGATGTGTCAAGACAGACTTTGATTTTCGCCTATATGATAACAAGATAGACTGCATATTACTCACAAATATATAATACTCATAAATATATAAAACTCACAAATATATAATACTCATAAATATATAAAACTCACAAATATATAATACTCACAAAATATATCATACTCATAAATTTACAACTTCATAAACAAAACGTTCAAGGGAATGCCTGACACAATAAATTGTTGGCCTTTTTCTTTAGTTCTTTAAAAAATAACGTATCGACTTATTATCAAATATCAGATACAATAGAAATGTTACATACACCATTAAAAATACATGATTGTAGTAGGTTATGGGTATGCCATGGCAGATCAACTGTAAAGTATGGTAAAGTTATACAATATTGGTAACCCGTCATCGTCAAACGACAATATGCCTCATTAGAGGAGTCTGACTCACCTCAATGCTGTAAAGCTCCGTGCTGTTGGCATTTTATCGTGTCATTCCCTCCCCCAAACAATTAGGCATTGATATAGAGACTCAAATTTGCTTTATTATATACAGGTATTGTATATAGATAAATGGATAACCTACATGTACTGCTTTGTAATCAGAATACGAGTATTTACATGATATCAGTAGTAGTTTACCGAATCTGAAACAATATCGGTAAAAGACGTGTGTATATATACAGGTATATGTCTTGTATAGCACGGTCTGTGTACATATACAGGTACATGTATATGTCTTGTATATCACGGTCTGTGTACATATACAGATATATGTCTTGTATATCACAATTTGTCAACATATAAAGATATATGCATTGTGATATTTGCATATATATAGCTATATTTACATATATGTCTTGTTTATCACGGTCTATGTACATATAAAGATATCTGCATTGTAATATTTGCATATATACAACTATATATGTCTTGTATATCATGGTCTGTGTACATATAAAGATATATGCTTTGTGATATTTGCATATATATAGCTATATATGTCATGTATATCACAGTCTCTATACATATAAAGAAATATACATTGTGATATTTGCATATATATAGCTATATATGTCTTGTATATTTGGGTCTGTATACATATAAAGATCTATGCATTGTGATATTTGCCTATATATAGAGCTATATATGTCTGGTTTATCACGAACTGCATACATATGAAGATATATGTCTCGTATATCGCGATCTGTATACATATAAATACATATGCATTGTGATATTTGCAAATATATAGCTATACATTTCTTGTATATCAGGGTCTGTATACATATAAATATATATGCATTGTGATATTTGCATATACATAGCTATATATGTCTTGTATATCAGGGTCTGTATACATTTAAAAGTATATGCATTGTGATATTTGCATATATATATAGCTATATATGTCTTGTATATCAGGGTCTGTGTACATATATAGATATATGCATTGTGATATTTGCATTTATACAGCTATATATGTCTTGTATATCAGGGTCTGTATACATATAAAGATATATGTCTTGTGATATTTGCATATATATAGCTATATATGTCTTGTATATCAGGGTCTGTGTACATATAAAGATATATGTCTTGTGATATTTGCATATATATAACTATATATGCCTTGTATATCAGAGTCTGTGTACATATAAAGAAATATGTATTGTGATATTTGCATATATATAGCAATATATGTCTTGAATATCAGGGTCTGTGTACATATATAGATATATGCATTGTGATATTTGCATTTATACAGCTATATATGTCTTGTATATCACGGTCTGTGTACATATATATATATATATATATATATAGATATGTCTTGTATATCACAGTCTGTGTATATATAAAGATATATGTCTTGTATATCACGGTCTGTATACATATAAAGATATATGCATTGTGATATTTACATATATATAGCTATATATGTCATGTATATCACAGTTTCTATACATATAAAGAAATATACATTGTGATATTTGCATATATATAGCTATATATGTCTTGTATATTAGGGTCTGTATACATATAAAGATCTATGCATTGCGATATTTGCCTATATATAGAGCTATATATGTCTGGTATATCACGGATTGTATACATATGAAGATATGTGTCTTGTATATCGCGATCTGTATACATATAAATAAATATGCATTGTGATATTTGCAAATATATAGCTATATATTTCTTGTATATCAGGGTCTGTATATATATGAATATATATGCATTGTGATATATGCATATACATAGCTATATATGTCTTGTATATTAGGGTCTGTATACATTTAAAACTGTATGCATTGCGATATTTGCCTATATATAGAGCTATATATGTCTGGTATATCACGGACTGTATACATATGAAGATATATGTCTTGTATATCGCGATCTGTATACATATACATAAATATGCATTGTGATATTTGCAAATATATAGCTATATATTTCTTGTATATCAGGGTCTGTATACATATGAATATATATGCATTGTGATATTTGCATATACATAGCTATATATGTCTTGTATATCAGGGTCTGTATACATTTAAAACTATATACATTGTGATATTTGCCTATATATATATATAGCTATATATGTCTTGTATATCAGGGTCTGTGTACATATATAGATATATGCATTGTGATATTTGCATTTATACAGCTATATATGTCTTGTATATCAGGGTCTGTATACATATAAAGATATATGTCTTGTGATATTTGCATATATACATAGCTATATATGTTTTGTATATCAGGGTCAGTATACATATAAAGATATATGTCTTGTGATATTTGCATATATACATAGCTATATATGTCTTGTATATCAGGGTCTGTGTACATATATAGATATATGTCTTGTGATATTTGCATATATATAGCTATATATGTCTTGTATATCAGGGTCTGTGTACATATAAAGATATATGTCTTGTGATATTTGCATATATATAACTATATATGTCTTGTATATCAGGGTTTGTGTACATATAAAGAAATATGTATTGTGATATTTGCATATATATAGCTATATATGTCTTGAATATCAGGGTCTGTGTACATATATAGATATATGCATTGTGATATTTGCATTTATACAGCTATATATGTCTTGTATATCACGGTCTGTGTACATATATATAAATATATGTCTTGTATATCACAGTATGTGTACATATATAGATATATGTCTTGTATATCACAGTTTGTGTTTATATATAGATATATGTCTTGTATATCAAGGTCTGTGTACATATATAGATATATGTCTTGTATATCACGGTCTGTGTACATATATAGATATATGTCTTGTATATCACAGTTTGTGTTTATATATAGATATATGTCTTGTATATCAAAGTCTGTGTACATATATAGATATATGTCTTGTATATCACGGTCTGTGTACATATATAGATATATGTCTTGTATATCAGGGTCTGTGTAAATATACAAATATATGTCTTGTATATCATAGTCTGTGTACACATAAAGATATATGCATTGTGATTTTTGCATATATATATAAAGCTATATATGTCTTGTATATCACAGTCTGTGTACATATAAAGATATATGTTTTGTATATCACGGTCTGTGTACATATAAAGAAATATGTATTGTGATATTTGCATATATATAGCTATATATGTCTTGTATATCAGGGTCTGTGAACATATATAGATATATGCATTGTGAAATTTGCATATATACAGCTATATATGTCATGTGTATCACGGTCTGTGTACATATATAGATATATGTCATGTGTATCACAGTTTGTGTTTATATATAGATATTTGTCTTGTATATCAAGGTCTGTGTACATATATAGATATATGTCTTGTATATCACGGTCTGTGTACATATCTAGATATATGCATTGTGATATTTGCATTTATACAGCTATATATGTCTTGTTTATCAGGGTCTGTATACATATAAAGATATATGTCTTGTGATATTTGCATATATATATAGCTATATATGTCTTGTATATCAGGGTCTGTGTCAATATATAGATATATGTCTTGTGATATTTGCATATATATAGCTATATATGTCTTGTATATCAGGGTCTGTGTACATATAAAGATATGTGTCTTGTGATATTTGCATATATATAACTATATATGTCTTGTATATCAGGGTCTGTGTACATATATAGATATATTTCTTGTGTATCGCAGTTTGTGTTTATATATAGATATATGTCTTGTATATCAAGGTCTGTATACATATATAGATACATGTCTTGTATATCACGGTCTGTGTACATATATAGATATATGCATTGTGATATTTGCATATATATATAGCTATATATGTCTTGTATATCAGGGTCTGTATACATATAAAGATATATGTCTTGTGATATTTGCATATATATAGCTATATATGTCTTGTATATCAGGGTCTGTGTACAGATATATATATATGTCTTGTGATCTTCGCATATATATAGCTATATATGTCTTGTATATCAGGGTCTGTGTACATATAAAGATATATGTCTTGTGATATTTGCATATATATAACTATATATGTCTTGTATATCAGGGTCTGTGTACATATAAATAAATATGAATTGTGATATTTGCATATATATAGCTATATATGTCTTGAATATCATGGTCTGTGTACATATATAGATATATGCATTGTGATATTTGCATTTATGCAGCTATATATGTCTTGTATATCATGGTCTGTGTACATATATATATATATATATATATATATATATATATATATATATTTATGTCTTGTATATCACAGTCTGTGTACATATATAGATATATGTCTTGTATATCACAGTTTGTGTTTATATATAGATATATGTCTTGTATATCAAGGTCTGTGTACATATATAGATATATGTCTTGTATATCACGGTCTGTGTACATATATAGATATATGTCTTGTATATCAAGGTCTGTGTACATATACAGATATATGTCTTGTATATCATAGTCTGTGTAAACATAAAGATATATGCATTGTGATTTTTGCATATATATAAAGCTATATATGTCTTGTATATCACAATCTGTGTACATATAAAGATATATGCATTGTGATATTTGCATATATATAGCTATGTATGTCTTGTATATCACAGTCTCTATACATAGAAAGAGATATACATTGTGATATTTGCATATATACAGCTATATATGTCTGGTATACCACAGTCTGTGTTCATATAAAGATATATGCATTGTGATATTTACATATATAGAGCTATATATGTCTTGTATACCACTGTCTGTGTACATATACAGATATATGCATTGTAATATTTGCATATATAGAGCTATACATGTCTGGTATACCACTGTCTGTGTACATATACAGATATATGTATTGTATATCATGGTCTGTATACACATAAATATATATGCACTGTGATATTTGCATATATACAGTTATATGTATTGTATATCATGGTCTGTGTACATATACAGATATATGTCTTGTATATCATGGTCTGTATACACATAAAGATATATGCATTGTGATTTTTGCATATATATAAAGCTATATATGTCTTGTATATCATGGTCTGTGTACATATAAAGATATATGTCTCATATATCACAGTCTGCACACATATAAAGATATATGCATTGTGATATTTGCATATATACAGCTATATATGTCTAGTATACCACTGTCTGTGTACATATACAGATATATGTATTGTATATCACAGTCTGTGTACATATACAGAAAAATGTCTTGTAAATCACGGTCTGTATACATATAAAGAAATATACATGATGATATTTGCATATATACAGCTATATATGTCTTGTATATCATGGTCTGTGAACATGGTCTGTGTAGATATGTAGGTTTGTCTTGTAGATCATGGTCTGTGTAAATATGTAAGTATGTCTTGTATGTTATGGTCTGTATTAATATGTAGGCAGATGTGTATGTCTTGTTTGACATGGTCTGTGTAAATATGTCGGTATGTCTTGTTTGTCATGGTCTGTGTAAATATGTAGGTATGTCTTGTATGTCATGGTCTGTGTAAATATGTAGGTATGTCTTGTATGTCATGATCTGTGTTAATATGTAGATATGTCTTGTTTGTCAGGGTCTGTGTAAATATGTAGGTATGTCTTGTATATCATGGTCTGTGTAAATATGTAGGTATGTCTTGTATATCATGGTCTGTGTAAATATGTAGGTATGTCTTGTTTGTCATGGTCTGTGTATATATGTAAGTATATGTCTTTTATGTCATGATCTGTGTAAATATATAGATATGTGTCTTGTAGACCATGGTCTGTGTAAATATGTAGGTATGTCTTGTTTGTCATGTTCTGTGTATATATGTAGGTAAATGTCTTGTATGTCATGGTCTGTGTAAATATTTAGGTATATGTCTTGTATGTCATGGTCTGTGTAAATATATAGGTATATGTCTTATATAGCATGACCTGTGTAAATATATAGGTATATG
The DNA here is from genome assembly GCA_029582155.1 of Panopea generosa. Lineage (NCBI taxonomy): Eukaryota > Metazoa > Mollusca > Bivalvia > Adapedonta > Hiatellidae > Panopea > Panopea generosa. The sequence goes on along the minus strand of CM055897.1, from coordinate 9,794,633 downwards.
TCTTGTATAGTATGGTCTGTGTAAATATATAGGTATATGTCTTGTATGTCATAGTCTGTGAAAATATATAGATATATGTCCTGTACAACATGGTCTGTGTTAATTTATTGGTATATGTCTTGTATAGGATGGTCTGCGTAAATATATAGAAATATGTCTTGTTTGGCATGGTCTGTGTAAATATTTAGATATATATCTTGTATAGCATGGTCTGTGTAAATATATAGGTATATGTCCTGTATAGTATGGTGTGTGTAAATATATAGGTATATGTCTTGTATGTCATGGTCTGTGTAAATATATAGATATATGTCTTGTATAGTATGGTGTGTGTAAATATATAGATATATGTCTTGTTTTGTATGGTCTATGTAAATATATAGATATATATCTTGTATAATATGGTGTGTGTAAATACATAGGTATATGTCTTGTATGTCACGGTCTGTGTAAATATGTAGCTATGTCTTGTATATCATGGTCTGTGTAAATATGTAGATATGTCTTGTATATCATGGTCTGTGTAAATATGTAGGTATGTCTTGTTTGTCATGGTCTGTGTATATATGTAAGTATATGTCTTTCATGTCATGGTCTGTGTAAATATATAGGTATATGTCTCGTATACCATGGTCTGTGTAAATATGTAGGTATATGTCCTGTATATCATTGTTTGTGTAAATATATAGGTATATTTCTTGTATGTCATGGTCTGTGTAAATATATAGATATATGACTTGTATAGTATTGTCTGTGTAAATATGTAGGTTAATGCCCTGTAAAGCATGGTCTGTGTAAATATATAGGTATATGTCTTGTATGTCATGGTCTGTGTAAATATATAGGTATATGTCTTGTATAGCATGGTCTGTGTGAATATATAGATATATGTCTTGTATAGTATGGTCTGTGTAAATATATAGATATATGTCTTGTTTGCCATGGTCTGTGTGAACATATAGGTGTATGTCTTGTATAGCATGGTCTGTGTACATATATAGATATTATGTCTTGATTGTCATGGTTTGTGTAAATAAATAGGTATATGTGTTGTATAGCATGGTCTGTGTACATATATAAATATTATGTCTTGATTGTCATGGTCTGTGTAATTAAATAGGTATATGTCTTGTATAGCATGGTCTGTGTAAATATGTATGTATATGTCTTGTATGTCACGGTTTGTGTAAATATATAGATATATGCCTTGTATTGCATGGTCTGTGCAAATATGTAGGTATATGTCTTGTATAGCATGGTCTATGTAAATATATAGATATGTGATAATTGTCATGATCTGTGTAAATAAATAGGTATATGTCTTGCATAGCATGGTCTGTGTAAATATATAGGTATATGTATTGTATATCATGGTCTGTGTAAATATATAGGTATATGTCTTGTATAGCATGGTCTGTGTAAATATGTATGTATATGTCTTGTATAGCATGGTCTGTGTACATTTATTAGTATATATCATGTATATCATGGTCTGTGTAAATATATAGTCATGTCTTGTATGTCATGGTATATGTCTTGTATAGCATGGTCTGTGTAAATATATAGGTAAATGTCTTTTATATCATGGTCTGTGTAAATATTTAGGTATATGTCTTGTATAGCTTGGTCTGTGTAAATATGTAGGTATATGTCTTGTATAGCATGGTCTGTGTACATATATATGTATATGTCTTGTATATCGTGGTCTGTGTAAATATGTCTTGTATGTCACGGTCTGTGTCAATATATAGGTATATGTCTTGTAAAGCATGGTCTGTGTAAATATATAGATACATGTCTCGGATAGCATGGTCTGTGTAAATATATAAATGTCTTTATTGTCATAGTCTGTGTAAAAATATAGGCATATGTCTAGTATAGCATGGTCTGTGTACATTTATAGGTATATGTCTTGTATATCATGGCCTGTGTAAATATGTAGGTATATGTCTTATACATCATGGTCTGTGTACATATATAGGTATATGTCTTGTATAGCATGGTCTGTGTAAATATATAGATATATGTCTTTATTGTCATGGTCTGTTTACATATATAGGTACATGTCTTGTATGTCATTGTCTATGTACATATTAAGGTATACAGAAGTCTTGTAGATCAAGGGGTATATATATATATATATATATATATATATATATATATATATATAGGTATATGTCTTGTTTTCCATTGGACTGTGAACATAGTATAGGTTTATGACTTGAATATCATGGCTTGTGTAATTATACAGGTATATGTCTTGTATATCATTGTCTGTGTACATATATAGGTACATGTCATGTATGACATGGTCTGTGTATATATATAGGTACATGACCTGTAGATCATTGACTGTGTACATATATAGGTACATGTCTTGTATGCCATGGTCTGTGTACATAGATAGGTACATGACCTGTATATCATTGTCTATGTACATATAAAGGTATACAGAATTCTTGTAGATCATGGGGTGTACATATATAGGTACATGTCTTGTATGTCATGGTCTGTGTACACATATAGGTACATGTCTTGTATATCGTTGTCTATGTACATATAAAGGTATACAGAAGTCTTGTAGATCATGGGATGTGTACATATATAGGTATGTATTGTATGCCATTGGACTGTGTACATAGTATAGGTTTAGGATTTGAATATCATGGCTTGTGTAATTATATAGGTATGTCTTGTATATCATTGTCTGTGTACATATATAGGTACATGTCATGTATGACATGGTCTGTGTACATATATAGGTACATGACCTGTAGATAATTGACTGTGTACATATATAGGTTTGTCTTGTATATTGTAGTCTATGTACATATGTAGGTATATGTCTTGTATAGCATTGTCTATGTACATATGTAGGTATATGTCTTGTATATATGTGACAATACAAAGTGATGTTGATGTGTAGTTGAATGGACAAATGATATGTGATAATTAACTCAGATGTTGTGTGGTAGTTGTCTGGACAGTTTCATACTTCACAAAACTTGTATGGTATTTGTGTATCCATGATATTTTAGACAATTTTTTGAACTGACCATAAATCTTAAAAATGTGTGTCATATGACATTATGTGCACATCAATTATATATCTATAATATCTCACCTGATGTCCGTCTAAGGTAAACAAATGGACTTCATATGTCAGCATGAGTACAAATTTTCACAGTGTCGCATTACCACTTAATGAATTTGCCAGAGGTATTGAGGTTATTAGATAATTGAGTAGATGTAATAAAAATCCTATGCAACATTTAGGTGATCACAATGTCAGACAGTGCAATTCTTGCATATAGGACAAGCATTTTTACCGGGTAAGTAATTTAAATTACCTACACTCATAATAATTTGAATTAAAATAAATATTCAATGTGTTTGGCATGAAAGAAAAACAATTTTACTTGGCTCTTTCAGTTCAGATAGAATCATTTGTTCCTTGGGATAACTGTATCTTCTTACACTGGTTTGAGGTTCAGATAGAAACATTTGTTCCTCGGGATAACTGTATCCTTCTTACATTGGTTTGAGGTTCAGATAGAAACATTTGTTCCTCGGGATAACTGTATCCTTCTTACATGGGTTTGAGGTTCAGATAGAAACATTTGTTCCACGGGATAACTGTAGCCTTCTTACATGGGTTTGAGGTTCAGATAGAAACATTTGTTCCTCGGGATAACTGTATCCTTCTTACATTGGTTTGAGGTTCAGATAGAAACATTTGTTCCTCGGGATAACTGTATCCTTCTTACATTGGTTTGAGGTTCAGATAGAAACATTTGTTCCTCGGGATAACTGTATCCTTCTTACATTAGTTTGAGGCTCAGATAGAAACATTTGTTCCTCGGGATAACTGTATCCTTCTTACATGGGTTTGAGGTTCAGATAGAAACATTTGTTCCTCGGGATAACTGTATCTTTCTTACATTGGTTTGAGATTCAGATAGAAACATTTGTTCCTCGGGATAACTGTATCCTTCTTACATTAGTTTGAGGTTCAGATAGAAACATTTGTTCCTCGGGATAACTGTATCCTTCTCACATGGGTTTGAGATTCAGATAGAAACATTTGTTCCTCGGGATAACTGTATCCTTCTTACATTGGTTTGAGATTCAGATAGAAACATTTGTTCCTCGGGATAACTGTATCCTTCTTACATTGGTTTGAGGTTCAGATAGAAACATTTGTTCCTCGGGATAACTGTATCCTTCTTACATTAGTTTGAGGTTCAGATAGAAACATTTGTTCCTCGGGATAACTGTATCCTTCTCACATGGGTTTGCGGTTCAGATAGAAACATTTGTTCCTCGGGATAACTGTATCTTTCTTACATTGGTTTGAGATTCAGATAGAAACATTTGTTCCTCGGGATAACTGTATCCTTCTTACATTGGTTTGAGATTCAGATAGAAACATTTGTTCCTCGGGATAACTGTATCCTTCTTACATTAGTTTGAGGTTCAGATAGAAACATTTGTTCCTCGGGATAACTGTATCCTTCTTACATGGGTTTGCGGTTCAGATAGAAACATTTGTTCCTCGGGATAACTGTATCCTTCTTACATTGGTTTGAGATTCAGATAGAAACATTTGTTCCTCGGGATAACTGTATCCTTCTTACATTAGTTTGAGGTTCAGATAGAAACATTTGTTCCTCAGGATAACTGTATCCTTCTTACATGGGTTTGAGATTCAGATAGAAACATTTGTTCCTCGGGATAACTGTATCCTTCTTACATTGGTTTGAGGTTCAGATAGAAACATTTGTTCCTCGGGATAACTGTATCCTTCTTACATTAGTTTGAGGTTCAGATAGAAACATTTGTTCCTCGGGATAACTGTATCCTTCTCACATGGGTTTGCGGTTCAGATAGAAACATTTGTTCCTCGGGATAACTGTATCTTTCTTACATTGGTTTGAGATTCAGATAGAAACATTTGTTCCTCGGGATAACTGTATCCTTCTTACATTGGTTTGAGATTCAGATAGAAACATTTGTTCCTCGGGATAACTGTATCCTTCTTACATTAGTTTGAGGTTCAGATAGAAACATTTGTTCCTCGGGATAACTGTATCCTTCTTACATGGGTTTGCGGTTCAGATAGAAACATTTGTTCCTCGGGATAACTGTATCCTTCTTACATTGGTTTGAGATTCAGATAGAAACATTTGTTCCTCGGGATAACTGTATCCTTCTTACATTAGTTTGAGGTTCAGATAGAAACATTTGTTCCTCAGGATAACTGTATCCTTCTTACATGGGTTTGAGGTTCAGATAGAAACATTTGTTCCTCGGGATAACTGTATCCTTCTTACATTGGTTTGAGGTTCAGATAGGAACATTTGTTCCTCGGGATAACTGTATCCTTCTTACATGGGTTTGCGGTTCAGATAGGAACATTTGTTCCTCGGGATAACTGTATCCTTCTTACATTGGTTTGAGGTTCAGATAGAAACCTTTTTTTCCTCGGGATAACTGTATCCTTCTTACATGGGTTTGAGGTTCAGATAGAAACATTTGTTCCTCGGGATAATTGTATCCTTCTTACACTGGTTTGAGGTTCAGATAGAAACATTTGTTCCTCGGGATAATTGTATCCTTCTTACACTGGTTTGAGGTTCAGATAGAAACATTTGTTCCTCGGGATAATTGTATCCTTCTTACATGGGTTTGAGGTTCAGATAGAAAATTTCGTCCTGATGGATTACTATTTTGGAGCCTCATTCCCGTAAAAAAGAGTTATCCCAAGGGATGAAATTTTATATCTGACCCGAAAAAGCCATGCATGATTCTTATTTTTGCATACCAAACATGTTAAATAATTATTTCAATTTAATTTGTCATTATACGGATTTTACAATGACCGCTTTTAAAACGTTTAATTATAATTTACATCATGTATTTTATACATTACATCATCTAGATGGTTCCAACGTCAAAGCTCATTTGTCTCGGCCCTAGGGAGAGATAGAAATATCTAACTCAGTAAAAATGCAGATATCCTTATCCAGTGTACAAGAAATTTCTATCCAAACCTCCAAACCATGTAAGATTCTCATATTGTTGTTGTTTCAACTGAAATAACTTGGACAATAATCATTTGTTTAAAATTTGTCTTATACTGTTTAAGATATTATGATTATAAGAACATTGAAGATAAAAAAAGTGCTGTGACTAGATTAAACACAAGTTCAAATCAAGGGCCATAACTCTGTCCAATCTGGTCTGATATAGACAGTTCAAGAACTCATCAGAGCTTTCATGAATATAAACATTCTGAACAAGTTTGATGAGAATAACCAGAAAACTGAAATTGGTACAGTGTTCACAAAAAAGTTAATTGGCAGACGACTGACAATTGACAATCGTATAAGCCCTTCGGACATATTGACAAAAAATATCAAAGGCAATTTTACGATAAATGAAGGGGCATAACTGATGAGAAAATCAGACATGCGAGTATGAAACATGATCCGATGCTGGGTATTGTGATAAGCAATCTTGTGTAAGAATCTAAAGAGATTCAGAAATATTTTTTATCATGTGCTGAATAAAATGTAATTTGACATTAAAAAAGGGACAAAGCTCATGTAAATTAATAACACAGAACTGAAACTTGTGTACATATTTGAAGAGAATCAGATTTTGAATAGAACATAATTTCTGTTTAATAAAGATGCATATTCACGTAAAATAATACGTGCAAACCTGTGTCTGCGTATGCTTTATTTAATGAAGCGACAAAAAGCACTGTAGCAAGAAGCAGTAGTTGAGGGCTTGAATACAAAGAAGACTTGTTGGGAAGGAGTTGACGCAATGCTGGAAAAAACTTGCGTTTCTGAGGTTGGATGAAGAATATCTCCAAGTATTACAATTGGTGTGTACCAGTTAAAGTTAGCAAAATGTTATACACGTGAACACTTCAATGATGATGGAGAAGATCTCTGAAGTATTACAATCGGTGTGTACCAGTTAAAGTTAGCAAAATGTTATACATGTACAGGTGATTTTAAACATTCAATATGAGTATTTCTCAACTTCACTTCATGTATTCACTATTTAATGAAGCAATTAAATAGTCAATCACTGTATTAAGGATAGCAATTTAAGCATTACCATGGTAACACTGACCATATTATTTTTTTTACAACTGTTGTATGGAAGAGGGGAATCAAGAAACATAACTTTATTCATAAAATAGAGTTAACTAGTCTTCATTCGTTTTTATATTCAGTGAATGGTGAAACTACTGCTAAAATGCAATTTTTGTACAATTTCACAGTTTTTCATTGAGTTTGATAAGAAATGGACTTTATTTATTATTAAATAAACTGTAGACCAAGTTTGGTGACTCCAGGTCCAACCGTTCCTGAGAAGCACCAGCCAACGCAAAAACATATTTTTACTTGTAAAAGATGCATCATCTATAACTTTTTGTTCAGTAAATGAAAGAAAGTTTATTGAATCACAAAGAAAACGGTCACATTCGAAGATTATCAAGTTGTTGATTGTCCTTGTAGTTTATCTCATTTATGTGAATTTCGTTAATACCCGGCTGGCCTTTTCCATCTTATTTGTCAATGTTTTAGCATAGCCCAATACTGGCCAAAGAGTGACGTTATCACAGGCCACAATTTAATATTTGGTCAACAAAATTAAAGAATTTAACACTTCAGAGACAAATACAATATATGTTATTGATCAGAATATCCCTAATATACGATGTTTGATATAAACGTGCAGTTTTATTGCTAAGATTAAAAAAAATATCGGCGATATAGCCGAGGCCTCTTTAACGCTACTGTTGCCACCCAAAGAAAAGTAACACTTATAACTCTTTCTTTCTCCAAATAGGTGAGACAATATTGCGTACAAGATAACACATATATGCAGACTTCTAGAAATTGCGTTGTGTTTCTCACTCATATGTGTAGGTTTAGAAAGTACTGTTAATTGTTTTTGCCACCCACTTCAACAAGTCAGTGACAATAGATAGATAACACAGCTACACAAAAAAATCATAATGGCACAACTGGAAAAGGTCAATAAAATAGTGTTTATTGAGGAACAAGCTGTTGTGCCCACACATCATATTCGCAGGTATTACAGGGTGAACCCACACATCATATTCGCAGTTATTACAGGGTGAACCCACACATCATATTCGCAGGTATTACAGGGTGAACCCACACATCATATTCGCAGTTATTACAGGGTGAACCCACACATCATATTCGCAGTTATTACAGGGTGAACCCACACATCATATTCGCAGTTATTACAGGGTGAACCCACACATCATATTCGCAGTTATTACAGGGTGAACCCACACATCATATTCGCAGTTATTACAGGGTGAACCCACACATCATATTCGCAGTTATTACAGGGTGAACCCACACATCATATTCGCAGTTATTACAGGGTGAACCCACACATCATATTCGCAGTTATTACAGGGTGAACCCACACATCATATTCGCAGGTATTACAGGGTGAACCCACACATCATATTCGCAGGGATCACAGGGTGAACTTTATTTACATAATCCTTGGCACCAATTTTTTTTACCCACAGCCAAACTTTTCTACATGATTTTGCAAGGGCAGACAAAACATCTACCAATCTACCAGAGCAATACCCCGATCAGAGAAAATGGTATTCATATGATTGTGCTTACGAACAGAATAATTTTTCTTAAAAATTTAACTAGAATAAGTAAAAATAAACAAAAACTTTTCTTTAAAATATTATCATACACAAAATTTTCATTAATCAGAGTTATGCATTCATTCCATGGCATTTTAAAAATACAAACAAACAATAAAGGCATACATGCCTATTTCCTCTATTGATTTTGTCTGCTCTTAGAAAATGTAACAAATTAAATTTTGTCTGCCTTTGCAAAATTTCATCTGCCCATTAAAAAAATTAATTAGATATTTTGTACCTACCACACTTGGGTAACAATTATTTCATTTTAATAATCTTTCTATTGGAGCTTATGAGATTGCCAATTACTTTTTTCACAATTTCGTTTATTATATATTAGGACCGCAGCAGTGACCTGGCAGCAGTGACCTGGCGGTCGTGTCCACCTCAGATGCAGAAGGTCTCATGTTCAATTCCCAGCCAAGTAGCACCAGACTTGAAAGATGGTACTAGAAGTGTCCTCGCTTGCCGTTCAGTAATTGGAGGATAGTTCTAGTGTCAGTAATAATGTGATTGGGTGGGGTATCATACCATGTGTCAGTGGCATGATACTCCAGTGTGAGAGCACTCAGAATACTGTCTCAAGTAGACACTGACACGATATGATAGTTGAAAGCGATGCTAAACACCATAAAATAACAACAACATTTATTATATTATATATCTCTTTATTGATTCATGTAGATCATTGAGCTATACAAAGTTAACACATAGATGTAATCATTATAAATATAATTTAAGTGTATAAGTATATACATTCCTTTCTATAATAAATGAATACAACAAAATTAATATAAATTAGTGTTAAATTATCTAGCATAATATTACTATATGATAATGGGGATCAGCAAAATGCTGATACATGTATACAATGTTTTATTTAGAAAATCAACAACATTTTTATTAAAATTTAAAATCACAAAACAGTCAGAATTATTATAAATTCAATTATTTCATGCATACACATGAAACCAAAGACTTATATAGAGAAGGAAAAGCAACCGATTGAGATGTTATGAAAACTTGCATATTCACGCAAAATCTCTTTTTCAAATATCCTAACTTCCATTTATCTCAGAAATACAAATAAAATTTCTTTCTTTGCACAATGTAATTATCTACAAAACAAGGCCATTCCCAGTAAATTGTGTTTAAAGTTGTTGAAGTATTTATGATTGCAAAATGTGTATACTGCAACTTAAAAATCAAAGAAAGTGCTTGAAATTTTACTTCAAACTGCAATATTTTAAAATCAAGATCATTTTGTGTTTAACATATTATAAAACATCTAAGGTTACATACACCTTACATTTTATGTAAAATAAATTAGTTGCCTGTAAAATTTGAATAATTAATCTGCCTAATTAGTAATTCTCCACATGCTATTTTATCCATATTTGGTAAAGAGATGAATGTTTCCTATCCATCTATATAAGTCCTTGATGTAACAAAGTATACTGACATGAAAGGAAAGCTTTCATTGTAATCCTTCTTCAATTATTGTAATTGAGAAATAAAATATGTTTAAATGTGATTACAATTTTTTATTTGTTGTGGTGTGGTCAAATCCGAGCCTCACATTGAACCTATTGCAAAGTGATTAAATACATCAGCACTATGGTTAACTTGGTGATTGAAATTTGATAAACAGAAGAATATTATTTAGTTTCGGCCATAGTAAATTAATTGCTTGATTATCATCTCCGCCTGCCCCCTAATTTTCATGCCGCCCCGACTTTTTTTTTTAATAAAAAGAAAATAAATAAAAAAAAAATATTTCTAAAAAAATTACAAAACAAAAATATATCAGACATATTTCTCCCACATCCCTATACCCCTTTTAAAAAAAATTTGGAAGAGAAACTAGCAATTAATTTATAATGGCCTAACGTCACTGATTATAAATGAAAGGTAATTAACATATCACATCTAATTAATCCTCTTGGTATGTTTCCAGGTCTAATATATCTGTATCAATGTAGGTATTTCCTGTACTCCTCCGGTATACTTTCCAAATATCCTGAAACACAAATTTAAATATTTAACATGCTATCAAGATCTAACAGACTATCTGTTAACCTAACCACTCTTTCCTAGGATCCTGGAAGTTTAACCAGTACTCAAGCACATCTGTCTGCGCAAGTTTAAACTGATAACTTTACCACTGGATTCAGCAGTGAGAGAAGAATTAATATGAGACTATATCAATCATCATGGAGACTGTGGACAGTCAGAGACTCTTGATCCCTGGACTGATAACCTGATGCCAAACCTATAAAGCAAAGTGTAGTCAACCAAACGTGTAACTTTTGCTGTTTTCAATCAACGTAAGAAGGAACACATTATTTAACCCTGTATTGGTGCCTGATAAATAGGAAATTGGACATGGTCACTGCATGAAAAGTGGGATTTACTTAGAAATTAAATTTTCTGGCATTTCATGTGAAAAGTTTACCGGGTAATCCAAGTTTAAGTGCAAGTAAATTTGAAGTAAACTTATTTCAAGTTTATTTTCGAATGCAGGTTAATTTCATTCAACTTTAATTCTAGTAAATTTTGCAGAAAACTTGTTTTATCTTTATTTCAAATGCAGGTAAATTTCATTCAAATTTAATTCTAGAAAACATCATATTTATGTGTTGCGTCCTAAGGGCTCTATGGAGGCTCGAACATGGCCAAAAATGGCAAAAATGACATGTAAATATTCAGTTATATTAAAAATTTATTTTTAGAAATGGTAAGAATAAACTGGCCTTTATTTGATGAGATCTAGCTAATATATATATATTTTTCTAACCCAAGTCTATCATTTGAGTTTTGCACACGCACAGGTTTTAGATTTTCTAGAAAAACTTGATGTCACTTTGTCAGGCTCGCCCATTCCAATGATACCCAAGTCAAAATAATTGGACCAGAAATGGCCTTTCGGTTAAGGTTCGAGCCCTTTTTGGCCCACCGTCTGACCATATTATGTGAGTTGGGGTTAAGGTTATACTGGCTAGACAGTTTGAGTAAGCCACATAGTTCAAAGACAAAAGTTGCTCAAAATTAAATTCTCTACAACATATATAAAGCTGAATCCAATGCATGTGGCTCTCAGAATGACGCACATGCCAGGGGGACTACCTTAGTTCTAGGCCTCGAATGACCTTGAACCAGCGAATTCCGGCCAATTAAGTACAGTAACCTTGAGATCTTGTCTATACCTGTTGAACAACACCAAGACCATCGAATTCCGACAAGAAATGGCCTCTAGGTGGGGGTTTGAACCTGGCACCCAAATTAGTTGAATTGCACGTGTTGGCATGTGACGCGTTTCTGACTAATGGGAGACAGATAGGTTAATACTTTAAGAACAAAAGTGTTTTAGAATGACGAGATCTGCAACATATATGAAAATAAACTGAATGCACGTACCTCTCATTTTCTGGCACGTGCTACAAATTTTTGACTCAAGTTATATAAAAAAGTATAGGTTATTTTTAGAAACGGTAAAAATAAAATGGCCTTTATTTGACACGATAAAGGTTATAAATTTTTTTTTTTTTTTTTTTTTGCTAAGTCTATTATTTCGAGTTTTGCCACGTGCACGGGTTTCAGCTTTTCTAAAAATAACTAGATGTCACTTTGTCAGGCTTGCCGATACCTTTCTAATGAAATCCAAGTCGAAAACATCGGACCTGAAATGGCCTCTTAGTTCAGGTTCGAGCCCTTTTTGGCCTGCCGGCTGACCATATGTTAGTCAGAATTATGGCTCTACTGGCTAAATGGTTTGAGTTAGCCATATAGTTTAAATACAAAAGTTGCTCAAAATCAAATTTTTCTACACTATATATGAAGCTGAACTCAATGCACGTGGCTCTCAGAATGATGCACGTGCCAGGGAGACTACCTTAGTTCTAGGCCAAGTAATGACCTTGAACCAGCGCATTATGGCCAGTTAAATACGGCAACCTTAGGAGCTATTCAATACCTGTCAAAAAAACACCAAAATCATAAAAATTTGACAAGAAATCGCCTATGGGCAGGGGTTTGAACATGACACCTAAATTTGCCAAAATTTCTGAAAAAACGGAGAGATAGTTTATTTGTTGAAGAACAAAAGTTACTTCGAATTAAAAAATACACAACATATGAACATGAACCCAATGCAAGTGCCTCAAATATGCTGTGCACGTGCCACAACTTGACCTAGATTTGAAGCCTGCTGGCGATCCCTAGCGGTCAGGTATCGGGAATAAATAAAGTCGCTTGCACAACATCTAGTCAAAATCTGACGAATGGCACTAAAATAATTAAATTCTGACAAGGAATAAGCTCTCAGGAGGGGTTCAAGCAGTTGGAACCAGAGACCTGCACGTGTTGGCAAGGGATGTATTTCCCCAAAAAAACTGAGATAGATAACTTATTTGTTGAAGAACAAAAGTTGCTGAGAATCAATAAATTCACAACATATATGAACATGGACCCAATGCACGTGTCTCACACATGCCTGCACTTGCCATAAAATGACCCAGGTTCAAGGCCCACTGGCGACCCCTACCTGCCGAATAGTACTTAAATTATTAAATTCAGTCAAGGAATGAGCTTGTGACAGAGGTTTGAGCACGACACATATTTATCCCAAGTCCACTTTTTAAGTTATTAATTTGCAGAAGCACAGTTTAAGCGGATAAAACGTCATAACTGGTATTTATGATGCCATGTCCTCTAGATCTGGCTACGAGGTAAGAGAATATATATATATTTTCAAATATTGCTCTATTGCATGATATGATTGAATTTTATCTGTAATATTTGATGTCTAAACTTGTAATTTACATCGATTGTGAATTTTTTATATTTTTTTTTTAACTCATTTTGTCTAATTAGTTTTTTATTTATATTACAGACTGCATGGACATCTGCAGGAGTGGCCGAGGAGTATGGATGGTTCACTGCCACCCTCAACAGGAATGGCGTAATTTTGAACACCTTGCATATGTTGGATTTTGGCCAATGAAAATTTTAAAGATTTAGGACTTCACTACTTTGTTAAAACTTGTTTAATAGAACATTTAAGTAGCTGTATTTTGCATTTCATCCCCTTTTAACTTTGAATAATTTTAAGACCCGCACCTATTTCTAATCTAGTCAACCTTGTACTCATTTACTTTATGATGTTCAACTATGAAATAAAGAGTATTGTGAAACAATAAAACACAATGAATTTTCTTTAACAAATGTTTGAACTGTTGCAGAGAAAATTGTGTTTCTTCACTTCCATGAGATTTAAACAGTAATACCTATACTAATTAATGGTATAACATTACTGTAAATCTTTGTACAGAATACGTCAATATTTCCTAATGACATTCCCATTAAATGCATTTCATGGGAAAATATCAGTTCAAGGAAATCTCATCCACATGAGATATTTAGCATTATTTAAATATAAGTAAATTATGAGATTTTATAAAATTTGATTCACTGACATTCAATATTTAATGATGTGAAGATGCATTTAATTCATATATTTCATCAGATTTATTGTCCTTAAATTTCATTGATTTCAGGATTTCATGAAATTTCAGTGCGACTCTTCCATGCAATTAAATTCGAAATTTAGTTTTAGTTTAGGAGACATTTAATTGCAAAGTAAATCACAAATTTCATCCAGTGGGTGTTGTTAACTGAATGAATTAATAATATAAATATATTCATAATGGCCTAACAAGTAATATAAATAAGAACCCCTTCAGACATCGCAAATGTCACATGTAAGTACATATCTCATGAATTGTCAACAAATAACATTTATTTCTGCAATATATTGCGATACATCATTACTATATATTGTAATACATATAACCCTGCAATAATTAGGTATGTGAAAAGTTTTTGTTATTAGAAACATCTAATTAACATGCGAGAACATGTAGCCATAAATAAATACCTCTTTCTGAAACTTTTCATTACAAACCAAGAATGTTGTTTAAGTAAATCCATTCCAGAATATCAGGACAACTTTTAGATCACTGGTAAAAATCATTAGATTACGAAATACATGTAAATCTTTTACTAATACTGTCATCTTGTCTACAAGAGGACGAAACAGACCTGATGATGCTCTACTGGCTGATAGTGACCATAGCAGTTTTTTAAGTTTTACATTATTAACCAGGGTCCTCCGTGGATGAGTGGTATATAAGGCTCTGTCTTAAGATCACCTACCTTTCACCGCTAAGGTCATAGGTTAGAGTTGGTTAGTGTTGAAAATGGAAAACAATATTATTAACTCTATTGGAGGGATGTCTTTACCTCTAATGAAAAATACACCCCACCCAACTCTTACAGGATAAAAAGTCATTTACTAGGAAAAGGAAATGCTTAAAAAATGAAATATTTATGTTTTCCATACCATTCCTGCGAAAAAAAGATTTTCCCAGTCAAAACTTCAGTCTCCCACTTGTAGTGATTTACTACGGTCAGACAATGCTTAAGACCTTAAATTGCATTTTTTTGTACGTATTGACAAGACAATGAAATAATCCATACATCCCAACACATTGATTAGAAGAATTCTTAATCTGGGTTATTTTTATATCATAAAATTATTATGAACATAATTTGGCAAATTTTTTTCTTTAGAGTATGATTTTTGAAAGTTCACAATCTCAACTCAGCTTTGCAATGTCAACCCTTGTAATATAGGGCCCCTTCTGACCCCTTATTGAAAGTAAATTAGAACCAGATTTAATTTGCTATGACTATAAAAGGCTTCAGATCTCAAACTTAAATTATTGTTGGACAACTGGAAGAGAAAAGGGGAAATATTTTGTTTACCAATTATCTTCAAGGATCCCTATACATCCTAGCCCCTTGACTTGTAAATATTTCCTTCTCATATCTTTTGTCAATTATGAACATATTTTAGTAACTGGCTGTTGAGCGAAATTATATTTTTGAAAATCCCAATTTTAACCATTTTGAGGCCCCTCCTCATCCGCCTGCAGAAATTCAATCCTCATTATTGAACAAATCTATCTTGCTGTTATAGATGTACTAGACAATGTTTAAGATCTCCATTTATACAAATGGATGAGAAAATGAAAAATTGTCTGTTTTTTCACAGTATTCTTATGTAAAACTCAAAAGTCCTCTTACTGGGTCCTAGTTTAAATTTATTTATTTTACTTTGATTGTGAAACAAGTTCTTACAACTTAGACAAATCAGGCTAGAAGTCTTTCTTGGTAGAACCAGTACAAAGCATATGCGGAAAAAGTGTCTTGGTCAAGGACACCACACATAGCCGTGGCGGAGGATCAAACCCACGACCCTCCGATCATAGTTTCGGTGCTCTACCACTAGACCACGCGCTCCACATCCCAGCCCCTTGATTTATATAAATATAACACCATCTACTCATAGTGATCATTTATATCAAATCTGAACCAATTTGACTGACTTGAAGTGAAGATTGTCGGAAATTTTTAATTTTAACCTTTTTGGAACCCCACCTGACCTCTTATGGGAATTCAATCCTCCTTATTGAACCTTATCTTATTTGCAATGACTAAATAACGCATCAGATCTCAAACCGAATAATTCATTTCCATAAATGGATGAAAGAAAAGAGAATTTTCCCAAAGTGTCCCTATGTAAAAGTCCCCTTACAGGACCCCTATAAGTACAAGCCCCATTATTTTTATAAACTTCAAACCCTCTACTTACAGGAACAACCAGGAAGAGAACTCATAATGCGTACATACCTTTATCTTGTAACACTTGTTTGCTAAACAATTTTGCATAGTATCTCTGAAACAGGAAGCAGCAACAAATTAGAAATGTCTATCATATATATATAATCTTTATTAACCTCCGATACTGAAGAGTTACAAAACATATGAAAAAAAGAAAAAGCAAGATAAAATTATACAAAACAAATATACAGTAAATTACAATGCAATACATAAAGTAACACACACTTTCACGCCCGAACGCACACACACACACACACACACACACACACACACATACACGCGTGCATTAATCAAAAATATGCAAATATTACCATTATAAAGAAAGACCTCAAATGAAAAAGCAGAAGACAAAACAAAATAGCGAAACGTATGATGAGAAAATGGTAATAAAAACAAACTTAAAGAAATAACAAGGACTCGCCAGTCAATCCATCATGTGATGGAAATACCCTATAATAATCTTTAAACATTTTACTTGTAACTCGTCACATCTTAGAAATTGATGTAGGCCAGTGCAGTCAGGTCAGAGACGGCATTTAAAGGTTGTGTATATATGACTAAGTAAACTTTCAGTGGTTTTCCAGATGATAAAGTGTTGCTTAAATACTGCATATTGTTTTTAGGCATTATTGGATTGTATAAACAACACTGCTGCATATTTTTATAACAATAATAATTGTGACTGGACAGAAAGGAATGGTCATAAAATGATTTATCTTTCCTTTATTACATAAACACGGTGTTAAAGGGACATACAGCAATTAATTTTGATAAATTTTCAAGTAAATCTATCTAAGATTTACCAAATATGTGTGCTGACTCTGAATAACATTTTTATTATGGAAACGGGCAAAACTCTTGTAAATGTTTGAACGGCATCATATTTTTTATATTTGTGGTCACACATTGTGGCAGAGAGTGTAACAATTTTTTTCATAAGTTTTTATTGTTATAAATTAAAATTATAAATATATTATCTTCAATGTGGCGCGATGTTCCAATAGTAGAGCATCAGACCCAGGATCGGTAGGTTGTGGGTTTGATCCTCCACCATGGCTATGTGTGGTATCCTTGAGCAAGACACCTTTTCTGCATATGCTTAGTACTGGTTATATCCCGGAAGACCGAGCATGATTTGTCTAAGTTGTTAGAAATTGTTTTGCAATCGAGGAAAAATAAATAAGTTTAAAACAAAACAAACAATCATGTCTTCAAAACTCAAGTCTTAAAATATGATGTTTGAAATAGTAAAACTTGATTATTAATATATCTTTTAAAACAGGTTAAGGGATTTCAGAAAAGAAAAAAGTAATTCAAGAAATCGTGGACTTTGTGAATACATGCAAACTCATTATAAATTACTTTACTTACTTAATTTATAAACAACAAAACAAAATATACCTTAATGCCAATACAAGCATGAGCATCTAGTAAAATGATGTTTACAAATAAAAAAAACCCCCTTAAAGCTGTGATATAAAGTGTGATATGGAAGGCCGGATTACTCCCAGCACATCTGATGAAGACACCAATTTGAGATGGTTTACATTTTATTTGTAACACCAGTAATTAAAGTGCTTCTATGAAGAGCAGCAGATTTGATCGGATTATTTTAAAATCAGGGCCTTCTGTCTACTATCAGGCATAACTGCTGTCAGGTTATGTGTCCAACAACTTTATATGAGAACAAGTTACTTACAGAAGGATGGTGGGTTTTTCTCAACCACCAAAGTTGAAAGCCATATATTTATCATAATAATTTAACCAGTTTAAAACGGCAATAAACACCATTCCTTTAAGTTCTAATCTGTATCAAAACACACACCTGTCCAGTATCACACAGGCATGTAGCAATTGTATGTCCTGGTCCCATCTGCTTCGCCAGCTGGTATGCCGCAGACACATTCAGTCCCGATGATGCACCAACAAAAAATCCTTCTTCTGCCAACAACCGGAAGGTCTATAAACATGAAAAATAATCATTGAAATGTTATTTTGATCTGTGTTGTATGTACCATACCATCCCATAATTACACTCTTTGAACAAAAATATGTTTGTCATAGGATTGTATGTCTCTGGCTTTTTGACTGTCATGTCAGCAACAACAAATCACACCACAAACCATTCAAATATGTCTATTCAGGTCATGAGACATAATGTTTGTTGTCACTTTCTCTAATATTGATTTAGTAAAGTAGAGCCCGCCCCAAGGGCCAAATGCCAAGACGCAGCGGCATGCCATTTACAATTTCTATAAAGGACCCATAGGCCTCAATATTCATGCTTACAATTCATTTCCTAGCATTCTCATATAATGAAATATATCATAGACAATTAACCATAATGTCAGCAATAAAATACACACCAAAACCAATCCAAACAAGAGGTTGCCACTAACGTGGTCATACTCACCGCCACCCCATTAACCCTTAGAGGCATTTCCAGAGAAGTGGATTTAAATTATACAAAATAAAAAAGTCGCCGAGCACAGAAATACTGAAATTGAAATACTGTAATATGACACATTGTCTTGTCCCAGTGAGCACTAGTGTGAAATAAAACCATAAATATGTAAGTTTTAACCCCAAAATAAAACAAAAACTATCAGACAGACCCAAATTCACATGACTCATCGTCTTGGGCTGGTTAGCATTTGTGCCAATTTTTTTAAAAATCCAATCACAACTAAAGAAGATAAGGTTTGGACAGCAGTGGACAGACGGAGCTGTGACCTTGACCTTTGAAGAACAGACCAAAGTCAGTCACGTGACACATCGTCTTTTCCTACTGAACATTTGTGCCAAGATATTTAAAAATGCAATCACAACTAAAGAAGATACGGTCTGGACAGGACGAAACACAATGTATACATTGGATTTTCAAACACTTGACCTTGACCTTTGACACATCGTCTTGTCCTAGTGAACATTTGTGCCAAGTTATTTAAAATTCCAATCACAACTGAAGGAGAAACAGTGCAGGGGACACACGCACGTACAGTTGCAGCCCATTTCTATATCCCCGCTCCACTCTACGAGCAGTGGTGGGGGATAACAAGAGGTTCCCAATAACATGGACATATCCCCAGCCACCTGTTTAACCCTTAGAGGCAATTCAAGAGAAGTAGATTTAAATAATGTAAAATGAAAAAGTCACCAAACACGTAAGAAATCACATGTAAATGCCACAACTGAAATACAAAGCCAACTGTAATATGACACATTGTCTTTTCCCAGTGAGCACTGGAGTGATGTTCTAAATCTAACCATAAATATGTAAGTTATAACCCCGAAAACAAAAGAACAAGAATTTCGCAGAATGATATGTCTCGCCGTGTCCGCTTTAACAGTTAATACAAACAAGGGAGAGAAAAAAATTAAAATACAATGACAAAAATGGCTGCATGTATCTGTAAAGCTAAAAAATTATTGTTTTAATCCAGTGGTAACAGAGCAAGAGGGCCAAGATGGCCCCTAGTAATAATATCGCTCACCTGACTGACCTTGAGTCACCCAACTTAAGTAGATTATATAAAACATGTACACTCAAAATTCCAGAAAGAAGAGATGGGCAAGTAGTTAGAATTTTTATTTGTTTTGAAGATGTAACAGATGCGTTCAAACTAGAAGAGTTCAAACTTGGTACAGGTTCACCCATGGTAAATGTCAGTGAAATTACATCAAAATCAGGTCAGAAGATTCTGACAAGAGGCTTTTGAAGTTTTTACTATAGCTGCCTATATATTTAACTAGCACCTCACTGTGGCGGTCATCTTTTAACAAATCACAACAGCTTGAACAAACTTGGTAAAAGGTCACCCAAGGAACATTTCTGCGAAATTGTTTTAAAATTGATCTGGTGGTTTCTGACAAGAAGATTTTTTAAGTTTTCACTATAGCTTAAATAGTAAACTAACCCCACCCTTTGACCGCCATGTTTTTTGTCGAATCACTACGGTTTGAACAAACTTGATGAAGGATCCTCCAAGGAGCAATTCTGAAATTATTTTAAAATCGAGCCAGTAATTTCTGACAAGAAGATTTTTCAAGTTTTCACTATAGCTTATATAGTAAACTAACCCCACCCCCTGGCTGCCATGATTTTTGACGAATCAAGATGGCTTGAACAAACTTGGTAGAGGGTCACCCAAGAAACATTTCTGTGAAATTATTTTAAAATCGAGCCAGTAGTTTCTGACAAGAAGATTTTTCAAGCTTTTTCCTCAGCTTATATAGTAAACTAACCCCACCCCCTGGCCGCCATGATTTTTGACGAATCGAGATGGCTTGAACAAACTTGGTAGAGGGTCACCCAAGGAACATTTCAATGAAATTATTTTAAAATTGAGCCAGTAGTTTTTGACAAAAAGATTTTTTTAAGTTTTTACTAATTAAACTTGCCCCGCCCCCTGGCAGCCATGTTTTTTGACAGGATGGCTTGAACAAACTTGGTAGAGGGTCACCCAAGGAACATTTCTGTAAAATTATTTATCAAAATTGGCCCAGTGGTCTAGAGGAGAAGTTATTAGAACCTAAAAATTAACTACGGATGACAGACGACGGATGACAGTCAACGGACACCAGGCGATCACAGAAGTTCAGCTGTGAGCCTTTGGCTCAGATGAGCTAAAAAGTACTTAGCATCTGTATTATATTATGTAATGCAGGGTGTTAGTTGTAACTTACTCAAGTTCAAGTGTATACATTGGATTTTCAAACACTTGAACTTGAGTTAGGACCTTGACCTTTGACGAACAGACCCAAGTCATTCGCATGACACATCATCTTGTCCTAGTGAACATCTGTGCCAAGTTATTTTAAATTCCAATCACAACTAAAGAAGATACGGTCCATTATTACTGGATTTCTAAACACTTGACCATGAGCTATGACCTTGACCTTTGACAAACAGACCCTATTCATTCACATGACACATTGTCTTGTCCTAGCGATCATTTGTGCCAAGTTATTTTAAATTCCAATCACAACTAAAGAAGATACGGTCCAGTATAACTGGATTTCCAAACACTTGACCTTGAGCTATGACCTTGACCTTTGACAAACAGACCCTATTCATTCACATGACACATCGTCTTGTCGTAGTGATTTGTGCCAAGTTATTTAAAATTCCAATCACAAATAAAGAAGATACGGTCAGAACAAAAGGAAACACAGTTTATACATTGGATTTCGAAACCCTTGAACTATGACTTTGACGAACAGACCCAAGTCATTCGCATGACACTTCGTCTTGTCCTAGTGAACATTTGTGCCAAGTTATTTAAAATTCCAATCACAACTGAAGGAGATACGGTGAGGACAGCAGTGGACGCAGGGATGCACACACGGACAGACGCAGCCCATTTCTATATCCTGCTCCGCTCTATGAGCAGTGGTGGGGGATAATCAATCATTACAGAAATGAGAAATAACAGTCATTGTCATTATTTTTTATCTATTAAGATTTAGTACAGTAGACCCCAGCCCTCACGGCCAAACAGTGAGACCCATTACTTATGTGAAGGACCAATAGTCCTTAATAATTATGCTGACAATTTATTTCCCAGCGATTCCCATTTTACCATGAATCTGGCTGTTTTGGACCTGGCCCCACCCCAAGGTCCAAACAGTGAGACCCAGGGGCATGAAATTCACCATTTCTAAGAAGGATCCATAAACCACAATTATGCTTACAATTTGTTTCCCAGCGCTTCCCATATAAAAAAGACAATTTTTTAAGTTTACCATGAGTTTGGCTGTTTAATTTGACCCAATCTCCAAGGCCCCATGGGGAAGGCCATTAAATTCACAATTTTGAGTCACCTTAAAATTCAATCCAATTGACCTAATGGATTTTAAGAATTAAACAATGTGAATTGTTTACGAATGCATGACGAACGACAACATACACAACTTGATCACAAAGGTAACAAGTGCACCGCAAGCAGATTGGTACAAGGTTGTCTTTTTTCAAATATACGTATTAAGTAGGTCAAAGTCAGCAAGTAAACTTTTTACACCCTCTCCAGGCATTCATCCCACCCTGCTATGACATTGGGACAATTTATGACATGACACATTAAAACATATGATGTAATATATTTAATTTTATGTCTAAAAGCCAACTGTGGTAAAATTTAACAATACTTTGAATTAAAAATATATTCAATGTGTAAGGTAAGCAAGAAAAATAATCTTTATGGCTTCTTAAGTTCAGATAGAACCCCGTTTCCCCCAAAATGAGTTAACCCTCTGGATGGAATTTTCTATCTGGGCCTCCAGCCCATGTAAGATACTAATTAATATAACAATGTTGTGAAGGGGTTTTTAAACATATTTAAAGGACATATCAAGTTACAATTTTGCTAACAATGTTGTATTTCCCAAATAAAGTAGAGAACAGCCACAGTTTGGGAAAGTTTGTGCACTGCCGAGGGTTAAAAAGTGTTATGACATCATCTTGCTCAACTCAGATTTCCTAATCAAATATGAATAAATGTACAAAAAACATCTTTTTCCAACTCCTATAGTCATAAATTCCACCACAATCCTGATTTATGCCACCACCTTCTGCATTACTTCCTCCACCTCCCAGAAAAACTTTGAATGTGGTAATTCAATTGTTTTTATATTGATTCTGACATAAACAGAATAGACTGAGGAAAATGACAAAAATTGTTGAACCTTTCAACTACATTGGAGACATATTTGTCAAACTCAACCATGTTACTGACAATCATGTTTTATCACCATGCAACGATGCAGTCATATTTTATGTGTTTACGTATTTATATAATATACAGATTTACAGGTGCATAACCATCATAAAAACATCAGAAAACGCTGCCAACAAATTAACTCTTCTAATTAATCTTCATTATGCAAATAATTTAAGTAAGCCATAATAAATTCATTGCTTAATTATCATCTCCGCCGCCCTCTAATTTTCATGTCGCCCCATTACTCTTTTCATTAAATTCATTAAAGAAACAAAAAAAAAACACAAAAAAAAGCTATAAAAAAAACACAAAATTTCCCCCCTCCCCACCCTTTAAAGAAAAATTGCATGAGAATCGAGCAATTAATTTATAATACATTATTGACATTACGAAATATTCACATTATACATATTATATAAATGAAAGAATGATGAGCCTCATTTTAAGTTATAACTGTACTTTTTGCATCTGTGCTTGTATAATACATAATCAATCAAATACATCAAAGTAATTCATAATACTTGTGAAATATGTTCTTTTGTTTATTTAATACATTTTTATAGAGTAATATATTCTTATTGCTTGTGTCTGAGGGTAGTTTTTTAATTGTGTTATATGGATCCGAGTGAAAATAAGTCCTCAGACTTCACTTGGCTTTTCAGGCATTTCATGTCACTATAAGATCCACTTTAATTTCATTTTCAGCTTAATAATAATAAGTTTTCAAGTAAAATAAGATACACAATTTGTAAGGATTAATACTGATGAGAAAAGGAACTGAAATTTTGTAATACATATATATTCTTTATTTCCTCCATATATAGGAGAGTTTAACATGAATACAAGAACACATCAATACAAAAATTTACAATATCTACATGTTGACAATATTATACAATTATTCACAATGTTACAGCAAGACTTCAAGGATTCCAGGAAACCTTGGTTAGGTTAACTGATTGTCTATTAGCCCTCGATGGCATAAACATTATGCTAAATGTTCAAACAAACAAATCCAGGGGTGACAAGTTTGAATCCCCACCTGGCAATAGTCTCCCTGATGATTGTCATACAACATTGTGTCTCATTATCATTTGTCACTCACCGCTGATTCAAGTTGGAAAGTAATCAGTTATTTGTGGAGATGGGGTGAGCTTGAGAACTGGTTAACCTTTCAGGATCCCAGGAAAGATATTTCATTCAATCAATCAATCAATCAATCAATCAATCAATCAATCAATCAATCAATCAATCAATCAATCAATCAATCAATCAATTAATCAAACAAACAAACATGTTACAGCAAGAAAATGTATATAATTATATTTACATAAATATAAATACGTCATGCATTAACTTACTAATACAACATATAAATCTTGTCAAATTGCCATTAAAAACAAACTAAACAACACTGAATATTGAGAATAACCAATGCTTGTTTCACCACTTAATTTAAATTTCAATGCTTTCTTCAGAAATTTCAATGCGTTATTCAGAAAATTTCAATGCTTTATTCAGAAATTTCAATGCTTTATTCAGAAATTTCAACGCTTAAATACCCCCCCCAAATAGTGCTTATCTGGAGCACTGTACATGCATAATTATGAAAAATATATAACAACATGTAAGAGACAGTAATGGTTAAAATGTCGCTGTGTTAAGCAATATCTTTCAAATAGTATGATTTATGTAGATACATATTTGAGCCACATCCAATGCAGGCATGAAAAAACAATTCCATAAATATTGTCTTCCAAGACAGTTAGCAACAATTTATTGCATGCACCAAGTGCTATTTGGACAAACACACCATTACTAAGTTTTGCAAGAGCTGACATTACATTTACACCAAACTGTTGTTCCAGTCGTTATACATAACCTACGTCCGTTCTCATTTACACTTTGGCAATCACAGAATGATGAAGTGAACAACAATATTTACTGTTTTATATTACATTTACTTATTTCTCACTGTATTACTAATAATAGTACATTATAGATTTACAAAATGTTTTAATAGAATATACTCGAATAATTTCAGAATTATAAATAACATGGTTATAAGCACTGTAGTTGTTAGGATCATTGGATCCTTTCTCTTACGACCTCCTTTATTTAAGGTTATTATCAGACCATGTTTCAAGGAAGTTGGAACATATGAATTGTTAAACATTAGATTGAACAATTTTAGTAATTTTGTTGTTAACATCAACCCACCATACATTATATGTTCATTGTAAATGCCATCCATTCCACACATTTTTCTTAATTTTAAACATTTGATGACATCTTTTATGTCATTCACATTTGTATCGTTAGACCAAAATTTACAATCATGTATCAATAATAGGGAGCATTTTAGCATCTGCCACAACTGATGTAATATGATTATAAAATTTATTTGCAAAATGTGGTTTATCAACATCAGAATAAATATTTTCAGAATGTTTTCCCCATTGATCTTTTGGATCTCTATAAATATGTCCACCAAATTTCAAATCGCTACCAGCGCTCCAACACAACTGCTTTCTATTCGAAGGAAGTCCAGAATAGAACACTGTCCATTGTAACAAGTTTAGCTATTTCCTCATTTCTCTCTTGTAAATACTGAGCAGCAAGTTTACGATAATAGCTACAAAAGACACATTTGGCATTTTTATATTGTTTTAAAATAACATTGTCACTGTTTCTTGCTCTCCTATCTGACAACCATGCCTTACGTTTCTGTCTCATATTAAGTGCATATCTTTAATTGTCTGATTCAAATATGATTTTAGGTTTTAGGCCTATATTTAGCACTAGGAAATAATTATGTTATAAGACACATCTATTAATGACCTAGTAATTGTATCTTATAACTTATCAATATCAACATCTAGTCAGATTCATATAATTCCAACATAGATTTACTAATCTTGTGTCATCGGATAGGTGTTCATTCACAGTCCAATGTAGTAAACGGTATATGAATTTCAAAATGCATTATTATCGGTGTCTATCTGTCTGTCTATCTGTCTGTCTGTCAATGTATGATGAGTATCAAATTACAAGCAGATTATTAAATAATGATTGATTGATTGAATATTTAGCGTCATTTTTATGCCATCAATTATTAAATAAATCAACTTATTCGTTGCGATGCAAATATTTATCTGCAATAACCAGTAGGCATTGTTTGACATAATAATATATTGATTGATTGACTGAATGAATATTAAGCGTCATTTTTATAATCAAGGGCTAACAGACGATCAGTTAACCTAACCACTCTTTCCTGGGATCCTGAAAGGTTAACCAGCACATCCCATCTCCGAAAGTATCTGATAACTTTCTCACTTGAATCAGCAGTGAGAGACAAATGATAATGAGATCTAATGTCGAATATCAATCAACACAGAGACTGTTGCTGGGTGGGGATTCAAACTCATAACCCCTGGATTGATAGTCAATTGAGTAACCGACTGAGCTAATCAGGCCTGGCTCATAATGAAGGAATGACTGAAAAAAATTAAGTTTATTTTGAAGATAGCAAAATAAACTTTCATTATGAAAACATGAATTTTTCAAATTACTGTCCAAGATGATTGAAATCTAAAACAACAAAAGAATTATAAAAAGAATACTTAAAGAATCATGCCTTTTGCTACAAAATAAATGTAATATGTTAGGTACAAAAGTGCAATAACAGCTTGGCAGAGTTTCCAGTCACTTTAAACAACTTGAACTAAAACTTTAACACAGATGCGCAGATGCCAGAGGTCGAGTACAGACCCCCTTTCTAATAGTATAGTCGAGTTAAAAATCAGCAGACAGAGGGACACAGGGTGATGCTATGTCTCATGATATGTAACTTACATTGATACCATTCAACCTATGCTGGTTAATAAAAACCAAATACAGTCAAACCTGTCTTAAGCAGCCACTTGAGGGAAAGAGCAACAAGAGCACCGCAGGCGGGTGCAGACACTCGTCTTTTTTCCAAATCTATTACGTAGGTCAAAGTCAGTGAAGTCAACTTTTTAAACATGATGGTGATTAGTTTTAACATCAATACTATTACTGAAAAAATAAAACAGATTTAAAAAAATCACCAAAAAAAATAGCAATGTCGAAGAACAGCGTTAACTTGACTATTCTAGCCTTGTTGATCACAGAACTGTATATTATAATGTACCATCAGAAAAACAGATATATCTGTATGAATGAAAGCATCTTTCCTATTAGCAAACTAGTAGATACATGTATGTGCAATTAGGACAGAATATACACTTTGTCTATGTCTGGCTTAGTCTGGCTAAGGCTAGCTAGCCAGTACTTAAGCTGAATTGTATTTAATGTAATACAATTTTTTTTCAAAATCTGGGTGTAGATGGATGTATATGCCAAAGTTAAATACACAGGGCTGTTGGGGTTGATAACAAAGGGGCAGAATAGTATTAAATTTAAAACAAAACAAAATTTAAAAAAAACAAGAAATGTCACTGTTAAGTGTCACATGCCCCCCAAATGGTCTGTGAAAAATAAGAATATATGATATAATAGGTAGCGATGTATCCATGAATATCAAGAGTAATGGACTAATGTTTCAGACTAGACATGCAATTTCATTTTTTTTTTTTTACATTAAAGCATGACCTTGAACTTTGTGTAACCTTGACCTTGACATCTGATGTAATGGTCTGGGTATTTCAACAGTTAAATGCAGTTGAAACATTATCATGACATGCTGCTCACTTGTGTCAAGCTATTTTAAATCCCAAAATGTAAGTTACAGATCAATTGTTGATCAATTAATCAATTGAACCAAATGTTTTAGAAATCCATCCATGTATGATAAAGTTAAAGGACAGACTTGAAATCTCAAACAGATTCAAAGTGTTGTCATACATACTCAAAGTGTGGCCGTGTCTAAGTTTTACTTATGACATGTCATCATGTCATCTTGATAAATTGAGCCAAGTTAAAGACAAAGTCACAGACCAGACATGCAATATCAAACAAATTAAAAGTGTGACCTTGACCTTTGAAGAAAGGTTCTGGGTCTTACATGCGCCACTTAATTATGTCATGTTTATCAACTGAGCCAAGTGTTTTTAAAATATATCCATAGATGACAAAGTTATAGATCGGTCAAGAAATCTCACACAGACTGAAAGTGTTGTCAAACAAACTCAGTGTGACCTTGACTTGTGAGGCACGCATGTGGGTCTTACACATGACACTTTGTAATGTCATGCTGATGAATTAAGCCAAGTGTTTTTGAAATTCATCCATAGGTGACAAAGTTTCAGACCAGACACGGAATCTCAATCAGACTGAAAGTGTCATCAACCAAAGTTAAATTGTGACCTTGACCTTTGAAGTGGGATTCTGGGTCTAATGCGAGACACATCGTCATGTTATGTTGATCATTAGTAGCTAGTATTAACAAAATCCATCTTTGCATGGCAAAGTTACAGGCCAGACATGAAATCTCAAACAGACTGAAAGTGTTGTCAAACAAACACAAAGTGTGACCTTGACCTTTGAGGTATGGGTATAGGTCTTACTTGCAACACGTCGTCATGTTATGTTGATCATTTTTAGCATTGTATTTATAAAACCCAACTATGCGTGACAAAGTTACAGACCGGACACAAAATCTCACACAAACTCAAAGCGTTGTCAAACAAACTCAAATTGTGACCTTGACCTTTGAGGTATGGGTGTGGGTCTTACTCACGACAAGTCATGATGTTATATTGATCATTTGTAGCAACTATCATTAAAATTCATCTATGCATGACAAAACTACAGGCCGGACACGAAATCTCAAACAAACTCAAAGTGTTGTCAAACAAACTTAAATTGTGACCTCGACCTTTGAGATAAGGGTGTGGGTCTTACTCGCGACACGTCGTCATGTTATGTTGATCATTTGTAGCAAGTATCAACAAAATCCATCTATGCATAACAAAGTTACAGGCCTGAAACAAAATACCAGACGGAAGGATGGAAGGACGGACGGACAGACGGACGTTCTCACGAATGGGTATTTAAGTGGCTTCTTTGCTTCAATCTTATTACTTGTGTGGCTAAATTTTAGATAATTTTAGCCACGTAGGATAAAAAAAGCCACTTAAATGCTGTTTTTTAAGTGGCTAGAAACAGCCATGTAATTATTTTTCAACTGCTTTTCAACTGTCCATAAAAATTACTAACCCTAAATCTAGACACTTAACTACCCATTTGTTTGCCTGGACGGACAGACAGACAGACAGACAGACGGACGGATGGACGGATGCTACGATTACTATATGCCACCCCCAAAATTTTTTAAGGGGGCCATAAAAAAAATGGGCGGGATGGGGGGGGAAGGTTGTAGGTGTGAGGGTTTTTGGGTCAGTAACAAAGTTGAAATGGGGTAGAGTATTTGATTTAATACAAAACAAATTTGAAAAAAAAAGAAAACAAAATAGGCAGCAGGGTGAGGGGGGTGTGGGTCTTGGGGTCAGTTACAAAGTTGAAATGGGGTAGAGTATTTGATTTAATACAAAAAAAAAAAATAAAAAAAATCAACAAAAAAAAATGAGCGGGGATTGGGGTGGTCGATGATGGTGGTTGGGGGATGGGGGGGGTCTTTGAGTTGGTAACAAAGTTGAAATGTGGCTGAGTATTTGATTTAATACAAAACAAATTTTAAAAAAAAGAAAAATTGGCAGCAGGATTGGGGTCTTGGTTGGGCTCAGGCAGGAAAGTCCATTAAATAGGTCAAGGTCAGTGATGTAAACTTGTTTTAGTTGATGGTGATCAGCTCACAGAATTAATAGTATTACTGAAAAACAAAATAAATTTGGAAAAAAAAAATGGGCGGAGGGTCTTGGGTCAGTAACAAAGTTGAAATGGAACAGAGTAGATGATTAAATACAAAACAAATTTTAAAAAAATAAAAAAAATAGAAAAAAAAATGGGCAGCAGGGTTGGGGTCTTGGTTGGGCTCAGGCAGGAAAGTCTATTTAATAGGTCAAGGTCAGTGATGTAAACTTGTTTTAGTTGATGGTGATCTGAGCTTACAGAATTAATAGTATTACTGAAAAAATTAAATTGATTTAAAAAAAAAATATTCAAACCCAAGATTAACGAAAAACTTTAACCTAAGGTTTTTAAGCCCAAAGTATGGAAATTTATGTTAGTTAGCTATATACATTGTTTCTACAACATAATATAAATGTGTTCTTGAAGTTTAGTCACCAAAACATGAGTAGTTTGTTCAGAAACAGAGAAAAAGCTGAGCTAAACATAAAACTTTATCCAAACACAAGCTAAACAAAAAACACTCTAAACAGCAGTTGGCAATAGATACACATGATTGATAGCCTGGAAGTATAGATAACAATGTCACAAAGTAAGATTGGAAACAAGGCAAAAAGCAGAAAAAGAGATCACAAATTCAGATTGTAACAGACACAAAAATTTATCTTCCTACACAAATGACCTTTTCTTTGAATAACATAGGATTGGTGTTAATAATAAATCTGCCATTTACTTTATATTTCCTGTGTAACATATATTGTCATTATTACATTTATCTGAATACAAGATTGCCAGTATATATTAGATATTGCTTGACACTCATTATTATTGTACAGTAGATCAGAGATTATTTATCTCTAATAAATGATATAACTTTTTTGAACTGCAGTCAATATAAGTAGCATACCAATATGAAGTTGCCTTACCACACTAGATGAAACAAGCATAACGACATCATTTTTTCCGCTTATAGGTAGTATACATAAGGACCGGAGCAAGCACATGGAGCACATTTAGTTTAAGAAAAATTGAAGATCTTATTGGATGTCAGTGATATTATAACACAAAGCACATGGATGCCATCGTCTGATACCCACATGTAATCCATTCTGATACTCTCCATTTATCACCCGTGGGATATTATACTAGGTTTGCGTCGTTTCTACCAAGCCACAACCCAGCGATATGATTCATGAAGGGAACATTATCCAATCACAACACTAGTTACATGCAAACACCATTTTGATAAGACAGTTACGTGAGCTGTATTTTGTTCTGTTCAAATAAAACGATGCAGAGCTAGCATAATTTCCCGCAGGTGATATATGCAGAGTATCAGAATTGACACCCGTGGGTAACCGATGATGATGGATGCTGGACATCCTAATCACCGTGATAAACTTCAAAATGTAGACCTATGTCTAAGTCTATATTAAGTTTAACAGTAACATAAAAGGCGTTTACATTTAATTATACATGTAGCTGGGTCTGATTAGCTCAGTTGGCAGCACATCTCAATTATAAATCAAGAGTCATGCATGAGTTTAAATCCCAGACTGGCCAGTCTCTATCATGATTGATATACGATACTGTGTCCCATTGTCACTAATTCAAGTGGGAAAGTTATCAGTTACATGCAGGGTAGTGGTTAACCTTCCAGGATCCAAGGAAAGAGTGGTTAGGTTCACTGATCATCTGTTTGTCCTCAATGGCATAAACATGTCCCTAAATATTAAAACAAACAAGCAAACAAACATTTAATCATATCAAAAGAGTTTCAAAAGTTTCAATAATGAATCTAGAGAGGAAATGACAGTTAGTAAGGATCTCTCCCCTTACTGGACTTTTCAGAAACCACTAAAAACCTACTTTTTTATGAAATATTAAGCTTTTTAGAGTATGTAAGATAAATAACACACCCAGCTCCCAAAATATGGTTGGCGCCTCACTGCCAATATATCCTAGATCCGCCTATGAGTTTTCATACTAAGTTAATCAGACTAAAAAGAGTCTGGTTGCTGGCGCATTTAATTAGTTTGACTGAATATTCTCGATTTTCCAAAGAATTCATTTTCTCCTGGAGACTCCAATTTCGCAATTATTTATTGTAAAATGATGCCTGACGCGGAGGATGATTTACTTTTTTATCATTGGGGTTTCACAGTGTACCAACACAAACAGATGTAATCAGAAAGGACAACTTTAAGGTTAATGTATAACAAAGGCCATATTGGAATTAGCCAATCCCTCCGCCAAAGCAAATTCTTGTACAGTCCTCTTCCTGTCAATGCTCTCTATCATTGTATGCAGTTTCAAAACATGCACTTTTCAATGTATGCTCCAAACAAGGGAAAATAACAAAGGCGAATAATTCTGCGAAGACAGAAGAAAGAGTTTTGATTCCAGCACACTGCACTTCCTCTCAATGTCCTCTATCATTGTATGAAATATCAAGTAATTCCCTTGAACACTTTCTGAGTTTTTTTTCGGACAAGCATAATAAAATATAACAAGAAAATATCAGTGGAACCGATGGATGTTCCCCAAAGTGAGTGTTTGACTCTGTACCATATGATAATGGTATTGAACGGGGGAAGTAACTGTGAGAGTTCTAAAGAGAAGTCAATACATTTTTTTTTATTTCGTGATATAATACATTGTACAACATATTTTGAAATAGGTCATTATGATGAATCCGTGTTGTAGAGAAATAGTGCGGACAAATATTTGGTCACAGACAGAATCAAAGGGCCATAACTCTGTGAAAATCATCGAACGGGAACACAAAGACAATATGCACATCTGCACTTGGAAACGATGCATCCTTGCAAGTTTCATAAAATTAGAAATGGCGACTATATGCTTCCCCACTTTGTGGGGAGCATAATAAAGGGAGATAATTAAAAAATGGGCAAGGTAGAGCTATAGTTCTTTGACAGTGAAATATGAACCAAGTCCCTTGAATAATTCTTGAGTAATCATTATGATAAGTATACTAAAAGTGATAAAAGGGGACAATTGAAAAATGAGGCATGGTAGAGTCAAACATGGTTCTTAGACATAGCACAGCCAGACAGATGGACTCATGCACGTAGGGACTGACGAACAGACGGAGACGATTACGATACAAGATAACTTACAAATTGGAAATAAAACATTAAATAATTCTGCAGAATGAACCCAGATTTCAGCAATTTCTATCAGAGATCTAATATACAATAATATCGTAACAGCTATTGTTTCCATTATCATATGAACTCTGCAACATAAGTTGGTTTATTGTTAAAAATGTGTCAATATTTACGAAGGTCATATTAATCCACGCTCATTGATGGAGAATCCGAATTTGGAACGTTTTAAATGACTTTTATGTGCATTGTTTGTGTATTTACATTGTCTCACAATCAGCTGCTTCTGAACTTCAACTACATGTACATGTTTTTATTTCATTTTTCCTGTAGAATAAATTGATCTGTGGAAATTTTTGTCAATGACTAGTATTCACGTTCAGTAAATCAGAGTTGTGTTCAATGGTATACTATATGTCTCAAAGGTGAACATTTTATGACCTACTTCATTGTTTTTCAAAACAGCTTGGTCTGATTGTGAAGCCCATTTAAATAGCTGAAACAAAGAAATCTATTAAACAATAAACCGATGAAAACAGCTAGGACTTGCTATAAGCACTTGTTTTGATTTGGGTATTCTGCTATTAGTACATGTATTGACCTGGGTATTATGCTATAAGCACTTGTTTTAATTTGGGTATTTTGTTAATTAGCACATATATTGATTTGGGTATTCTGCTATTAGCACATATATTGATTTGGGTATTCTGCTATTAGCACATATATTAATTTGGGTATTCTGCTATAAGCACATATATTGATTTTGGTATTCTGCTATTAGCACATGTATTGATTTGGGTATTCTGCTATCAGTACATGTATTGTTTTGGGTATTCTGCTATAAGCACATATATTGATTTTGGTATTCTGCTTTTAGCACATGTACTGATAAGGGTATTCTGCTATTGGAATATATATTGATTTGGGTATTCTTCTATTAGCACAAGTATTGATTTGGGTATTCTCCTTTTAGCACATTTATTGATTTGGGTATTCTCCTTTTAGCACATTTATTGATTTGGATATTCTGCTATGAGCACAAATATTGATTTGGGTATTCTCCTTTTAGCACATGCATTGATTTGGGTATTCTCCTTTTAGCACATGTATTGATTTCGGTATTCTGCTTTTAGCACAAATACTGATTTGGGTATTCTCCTTTTAGCACATATATTGATTTGGGTATTCTGCTATTAGCACAAATATTGATTTGGGTATTCTCCTTTTAGCACTTTTATTGATTTGGGTATTCTGCTATTAGCACATGTATTGATTTGGGTATTCTGCTGTAAGTACATGTATTGATTTTGGTACTTTGCTATAAGTACATGTATCAATTTGGATATTTGCTATTAGCACATGTATTGATTTTGGTATTCTGCTTTTAGCACAAATATTGATTTGGGTATTCTGCTATTAGCACATATATTGAATTGGGTATTCTGCGTTTAGCACAAATATTGCTTTGGGTATTCTCTGTTTAGCACATGTATTGATTTGGGTATTCTGCTATTAGTACATGTATTGATTTGGGTATTTTGCTATTAGCACAAATATTGATTTGGGTATTTTGCTATTAGCACAAATATTGATTTGGGTATTTTGCTATTAGCACATGTATTGATTTGGGATGTTCATGAAATTTATAAAAACACTAGCAAGAACAACCCTTCTTTTTATTCAGTCATATTGTAATGAAATGAATAAAGTTTAACATATGTAAAATTCAAGAGCATGTACCTGAGCATTATTGCACAATCAAGCATAACTGTTCAAAATGTGTTGTTTTTAAACCTGCTTTTTAATCAACCCCCTCCTGATGATTAGATGTAAAGGTAACACAGATTGCAGTTTATCTGTATTAAAGTTATAATCTTATTACAGGAAATAAAATATGTAATTTAATAATGTTATTAAAAACAATGTTCAATTGATATTGACCATTTTATATGGGAAAAACAGTGAAAATCGTCCAAAAAACATGTACCGCTAGTGGGAGCTGTTAACCAGATATGGGGGACTGATTAAAAAAGAACACAAAGCTAAAACGAGAGATGATACTTCATTGCACAGGAACTGTTTGCAAACTAGCACAGGCACTGGTCATAAACTCTTTTTAGTATATATGGTCATACAGTATCTATATTGTACTACAATTATATAGATACTATATGACCATATATACTAAAAAAGAGTTTGCAACCAGTGCCTGTGCTTCATAGTATAAGTGTGCAGATTTTTTATCATTTACACCTGATGTCAAAACAAAGCTCGCAGATGGGATAAAACTCACCACCCATACAAAGATTGAGATGGGAGGCTAATACCAAAATTTAAACGCAACTAAATGCAAAAGTTTAACCTGGGTGTCTATAGACTAAAATTTAACTCCAAAAGGGCCATAACTTTGCCAAAATGCAACCCCGAGTTATGGTTCTTGTCTCTGTGTGTTCCACTGATGATGGTGAACACACATGTGAGGTTTCATTCATATCCAATAAGTGATTGCATAGAATTCTTAAACTTAACCGCAACTTAACGCTAAAGTTTAACCTGGGTGTCTACAGAAGACACTGACGCCGCCTGGGTTATGGCAATAGCTCTCCTGGACATTCGTCCTGGCAAGCTAAAAAGCAATGTATAATAGAGCAGGGAAGTAAATGTGAACAGAATCAGAAAGATAGTTTTGAACTAGGAAGCAAAAACCAAAATTTAAATGCAAACTAAACACAAAAGTTTAACCTGCTTGTATGGATATATATATATCAAAAGCATAAAAAGCAATGTGTAATGAAGCAGGAAAGCAAATGTGAAGAGAATGTGAAAGGTAGTTTGGGACTTGGAGGCAAAAACTAAAACTTAAATACAAAAGTTTAAACTGGAATACTACAGACAATGCCAAAGACACTGACAATGCCGACAATGCCGGGGTCATGGCAATAGCTCTCCTTGGACATTCGTCCCTGCAAGCTAAAAAAGTGTGGATTTTTTATCAATTATACCAGATGTCAAAAAAATCAGATAGGAACACCGCAAACTACCTTAAGAACACTTCTTGGTATTCTTACTATATATATAGCTTGGTGACCAATTTACAGCATCTAAGGATTGGTCCATACTTAGTGAACCATCAGAAAAAACTTAGATTTTATTAACAGCTTTTACTTAGTGAGTATGACCACAGCAATTTTGATCAAATTTGAAGGATGGTGTATGGATATGAATGGGAAAAGCCGATAGAGTAATTGCCAATGAAAAACTGGTCAATGTTCTGTTGTTACTATTAATATTGATGTAGACAACTATATTAAATAATATATAAAGATTCATCACCTATAACTTTCTGTTCAGTACATGATGGAAAGTTTATTAATCACAAAGGGGAAGGTTTCATTTGAAGATAATGGTTGATTCTGTCCTTGGAGTTTATCTTATTTATGAAAAATTCGTTAATACACATGTTGGCATTTTCCATTTTATTCGTCAATGTTTTAGTATAACCCAATACTTGCCAATGAGTGACTTTATTGCTGGCCACAATTAAGTATTTGGTCAACAAAATTAAATAATTTTACACAACAAACACAAAATACAATACACACACTGTAAGTTATTGAACATAATATCCATAATATACGATGTTTGATCTTAAGGTGCAGTTTTACTGCTAAGCTAAAATAACAGCGACATACATGTCGCTTATATATTAATGCACAAAGAATTATTAGTTTTGTTTGTATGGGGTTTATCCTCGGATCAGCTAGGTGATTCACCTATTCTAGACACACCTTATCTCATAAAGTCACAGACTACTTCTCACATATTCTGAGGTGGGAGAGGATCTCGGTCATAAACAAACTTCATGGCCCAATCATCATGTAACTGATGGTGGCCATGTGGGAATTCAATCTCACGAACCCTCGATGGACAGTCAGGTGCATTACCAACTGAGCTAGCAAGAACAAAGAATGAAAAAAGTCTGATTAAATGAGAGATTGATTGATTGGTGAAATGCTAAGCATCATTTTTATGCCATCGATGGCTAACAGAGATCAGTTAACCTAACCACTCTTTCCTGTGATCCTGGAGGGTTAACCAGAGCTCAAGCACACCTGTCTCCGCAAGTAACTGTTGACTTTCCCATTTGAATCAGAGATGAAAGACGAATTACAATGAGACACAATGTTTCAAATCAATCATCATGTAGAATGTGGCTGGGTGGCGGATGGGGATTCGAGTTTGCCACCTCTGGATTGACTCTCCAGGTATAAAATTTACAAGTATATTTATATTTAGTAGTATGTGTTTTGGTCTAAACATATTTTATTTATTCAAATTTACATGCATACAAATCAGTTTAAATATAAATATGGATTAGAACGGACGATCAAATCTTATAAAGGTAGTATGTGTTTTGACCGGAGTCTTGGCTAGCTTACCAGTAATCTGTAAAATATAATTTACTTTAGTTTCCATGAAAATTTATCACGATTTATATTTTAACATCTCACTACACAGTTACGCCCCTTGATTGTGATTTCTTGCTGCAGATGGGTAGAGCAAAAGTTGGCATAGCATATACACTGTACTGCAATAAGACATCACTGGTGTTTAAAAAGTGACTTTTAAAGGATTTCAACATATGCATGTATTTATGAGCATCTGAGGACTTCTTTTTTCAAAAAATCTCAGGGTGTCACTGCACCTGCTTTAAAAAAATAACCTGGTCAACCTACCAGTTGTTGTGCATTTTTAAGTGGGTATACATTCCTGCTATGAAATAAAAATACTTTAAAGAAAATTGAGGATTTCTTCTTTTACCTTGGAAATCCTAGACCTTATTTTATATAGAACAAAGAACAAAATTCAACTGTGTAGAGAGTATTAACCATTTTTTTGTAAAATATTATATCATTTTCAAAAAACATTTACAAATTATATTATTGCGCAGGATATAACTGGTGGAGAAAACAGTAGTTTATGACAAAAATATGACAAGAGTTGTCAGAAGACATTAAAGCTCGCCTATGCGATAAAACTCACCACCAATGCAAAGACTGAGATTGGAGGCAAACACCAAATCTTTAACACAACTAAACGCAAAAGTTTAACCTGGGTGTCTACAGATGATGCTTACAACGACACCAGGGTCATAGCAATAGCTCTCCTGGACATTCGTCCCATTGAGCTAACAATATTATGTGTAATAAAGAAGAATTTATAGCATTGAGAAATTGAGATACACTAACTAGAAACTAATAAAATAGATACTGAATCATCAAAAAGAGCCTAAGGACACTCAATAACAGTAATGTGAATGTTTTAGCGATTTGAAGGATTCCAAATATTAAACACTGGTGAAGATCAATGTATGTTATAGTTAGCATGGTGTTATATAAGCCAATCACATGGGCTGAAATGTATGTTATAGTTAGCATGGTGCCAATCACATGGGCTGAAATGTATGTTATAGTTAGCATGGTGCCAATCACATGGGCTGAAATGTATGTTATAGTTAGCATGGTGCCAATCACATGGGCTGAAATGTATGTTATAGTTAGCATGGTGTTATATAAGCCAATCACATGGGCTGAGATGATTATGAAGAAACAAAGACTGTGATGAGACTCCCAGTGGTACATTCAGGACATATTAGGGCGTGGTGTATTGGGAGAGGGGGATGGGGGTTGTACCCTGCCAAGGCTATGTGTCTGGTGGCTTTGAGCTAGACACTTTATCTGCATATGTATAATGCAAAGTACTGGTTCTACCCGAGGTAGACTTCGAGCAATTTATCTTAGATGTAAGAACTTGTTTCACTATCAATGTAATAAAAAGAGTATCTTACATGATTGCTTGTTTATTATTGAATTTATAAAGCGAGTTGGAAAAAAATATATTATGCGAGGTTCTGCTGAACATATTACATATTATAT
Source organism: Panopea generosa (assembly GCA_029582155.1). NCBI lineage: Eukaryota > Metazoa > Mollusca > Bivalvia > Adapedonta > Hiatellidae > Panopea > Panopea generosa. The sequence goes on along the minus strand of CM055897.1, from coordinate 9,755,581 downwards.
ATTATCAAAACCAACAAATCAGTCCAAAAATAAACAACTTTAAAAACAAGATAAACTGTTGGCTGAAATAAAAATTTAATGTCTTTAATTCATGCATTTTTCCTTTAATCTTCATTTCCACTGACTGAGATCTGAGAAAAAACATTAAATAAACATAAGAGGATACATAATGGAAAACGCGCCAATTCAGCACTTAAATAAGTATATTAATTCCTTGATTTATTTTCAATTTTTATACTGCAGCAGTGGTCTAGTGGTTGAGCCTCTGCCACACATGTGGAAGGTGGTGGTGTGATCCTAGACTGGGTCATACCAAAGACTTAAAAAATGGGAGCTTCCTCACTTGGCAATCAGCATATAGAGAATAGTTCTAGGTCTGGTCAGCCCGGTGTCCATATAATGTGACTGGGTGGGGAAGGATACTTGAGTGTGGCAGCACTCAGAATATTTTCTCATTAGACTAAGCAGACACTGTCGCGATATGACTGAAAAATTATCAAAGGCGACACTAAACACCAGACAACAACAACCTATTTTCATCTTTCAAATTAATGAAATACATGGGATTTTTTTTGTATGAAGGAATTGATTTATATCATTATATTATCCTAAAGCACTGTTCTCACAAAGATTATTAAAAATTGCCATAGAAACCAATATCTGTTTAATGGTATTCACACACACATAAACATGTGGTGGACATATCATGTTCAGTGAAGGAATGTCACCGATACTATGTAGTATGTATACTTCATGAGACAACCTGGTAATTTCTCGGTTACAATAGCGGGTAACATTGCCAATCTCAGTAGTTTCCTACTATTACCTGTCTTATCTTTTTATCATTTTTTTGTTATGTTTAGTATTGAGATTATGTAGAGAATGTAAACCTGTACTTATTGTAGTTAGTGATCTTGGATATTTTTATTTCATTGAATAGCAATGAAGTCGTATATGGTTTAAATTTAGATTAAACTAATTTATTTTAGCTCGATTGAGATGAAAGCTCAGAGCTTATATGAACCATTCTCGAGTTTGCTTCCTGAGTAGAGCCAGTACTGAGTATTATTTTATGAGAGGCATCGGGTCAACCAGAGGATCAAACCTGCAACCTTTGGTGCGAGTGGCCAACATCTATCCATTACACTTTCACCCTGCTTTAATTATGGTCTAAGTTGCAATAATTATAAGGACAAAAATTATTATTTTATGTGTGATATTTAATTGCTATTTCACGGATACCACAATTTCCAATTGAACTTAAATATAGAAAATAAAAATATTACTATTTAATATAATTTCACTATATTTAACAGTGAAGTTATCAATGCTAATTTACTGCGACACTTTCTATATACGACGGGGAATCAGAAAATTTGTAGACTTTTGCCATAACTTATTTATATCAATTATACAATGAATAATTGTGTCATTGTATTTGAAATAAATGTATATGGGACATATTTTGACAATTTTAGCATGATACGTCAATTATTTAAAAAAATAAGGCGCTATTCAAAGCATAGCAGTTTGTTATATCAGGGCAAAAGGATGACGTCAACAAAAACCAATTTCAATATTTCAAAAAGGTGCTTTTGTATCAAATTTACTGAGTCACTCCTTCTCAAAATACTCTCCTCCATGGTCAGTACGATTTTGCCACCATTTACACCATTGAGTGAAATCCGAAGATGCTATTCTGGACACAATATTCTGTAAAACATGCTTTAATTCCAATATGTCTTCAAATTGACTTCCAATTTGCTCTTTTTTAATGACTGATTCCCGGCCATCTCAAAAACATTAATTTTGTGATATTTAAACACTAGAGACCTTGAAATATTAGTTTCACCGTACATACTTTTACTTTTCTGTTTGAGCAGAACTTTACGGAACTGCGGTATTCCATGTACTAATCCATTTTCAAGTGCCCCAAGGTATTTTGTTTCAAACAAAATGGCATACCGTAACATCATAATATTGATGTCATTTTGAGATGCGCATAATTTGTGCCATTTCTTTAAAGGATGTAAACAAGCATACGATACAGCACACATATTTTTTATTTAAAAATAAAACCCATTTTGGCACACTATGCTTGTTTGAACAGTTGTATTAAAAAAAAAGCAAATTCTGCCCCGACTATGTAAATTGATGTTTCCATCGTTACTATAGAATATAAACTAATGATAAAAAAAATTATCGATTTTTTGAAAATATGTTGCAGCACAGGCTCCCTGAGAATTATTAGAATACAATGATAAATAAAAAAGTTATGGCAAATGTTTAAGAACTTTTGATCCCCCCTCGTATATGAGATTTTTTGTATGTTTTTATCTTCGCTTTTTAGCTGCAGACCTGGGATTTGTGTGTGACACATCATCTTGTCATGGTGGTCATTTGTATCAAATTTTTTTTTATGACCCTCCAAGGCCTCCATGTATAAAAAAGTTGTAGAAAAGACACAAATTTGTGGACAAACGAACAGAAGAACACTGCAATTTCTATATGCTCCCCAACCTTAGGGGAGCATAAAAAATGTCAATTTTCATCAATGCAAGGGCAATTACTACATGTATGACACTTCTGACCATCATTCATATATGGGGATAAACATTTATACCAACTGTAATAAAACTCCGGTTAACAAATATAAAGTTTTTGCTCTGAATCAACTGACAGACCGATGCACGCACACATTGATGGACAATACCAAAGCTTTATCCCTTCATGTTCAGTGGAGGTCAATAATGCAAGAAGTCTTTAAATTGATCAGAAATTAGGTTTATGATATAACTGAACAGGTCTTGGTACTTTTTTAGATATCCGAGATCATTTTTATATTGCCCTGGCAATGTTATAAAACCATTCTAAATAAATCACAGAATTACAACCAATATGACATCATGTTTATCCCTTTGTCTTGGTTTTAAAATTCCCCAAGCTTTTATTTATTTTCTATATAAGAAAATATATAGCCAGTATTAACTATCTGTTTGTATTTGTACGCAAGCTATTAAATTTGAATATAATCAATCACCATGGTAAAGATGAAGGCATAATTCTTGTCTTAATATAAGAGGAAATACGAAGCAAACTCGTGAAAAAAACAGCACCTACTTGATCAAATATTTGCTGACAACCCTTCTGTTTTGCCCACGACATTGAGACAAGACAACCAGGCTTTGACTGGTGTAAAGCTAATTATTCTTCAAGGTGTGCTTATCTGACAACCAAATGGAAATCTTTTCCAGAAAATGACTTCCATAGAACTATTACATATTTTCAAAAAAGTTTGGAAAATGATATTATCTCATTAGTTTATTATCCTAGTATTTTTCTCTGAAATTTACTTGTAACTATTAAAGGTAGTTTATCAATAAAAATGCTATTAATGTCTTGCGAGTTACAGTATTCTTAATTAGGTGCAAGACATTATTTTCACCATAAATAAGTTAAATAAATAAGTTTGGTATATCACATCCACCAAAACGTGACACAAACGAAATTTCAATCAGAGTGGTAAACTTGTAGTGAAACCCCCATTTCAAAAACAGAGAGCACTTAAATACTGCTTGACTACCTTCACACTGTCAGTCAGACTACTCTTTCTAAGCTAAAACAAATTCTACAATATAATACAGTAGAACTTTGATGACTCGAATCCCACGGGACAGGACAAATTAGTTTGAGTTAAAAGTTGTTTAGGCCAAGAGTTGTTCAACATCATATCATACATGTACATGTATAAACAATGAAATAGGAATTCTGCCGGAGTGGTTCGAGCTATATGTGGTGTTCAAGCCAAGTTCTACTGTATATACCATCAGATATGTCACAAAATATGTTGCAATTTTAAACAGGAAATCTATCTTAGTCAAAGCTGGAAACACTCATTTCTAAAACTTAACATCTTTATGGCATATGGGTGTCTAAAAGGGGATATTATAAATCAGCAAAGTTAGCCTACATTTATCTGCTGCCATGGTTACTACATTACCATTCTCTGATTCACCTCAGACTGGAAACCACAATTATCTTCAGTTTATTTTACAGAGATGGGTCAATCTTACCCATTCTCATCCTTTGCCTTGTGTACAAATGTTTTATCTAACAAAATCTTTACCATGGTAACAGCATCAGTGTCAAGAATTGCCATTGCGTCATCTACAGGTGCCCCTTTCATATTTTCTGTAACACGACCTTGACCTATACCCTCTGTTATTGAGCTGCCATCTGTTCGTTCCAATTTGCCATTCTTGAACCAGTTATATAAGACACTACCCTGAAATAAAAAACAAACTTCCAGACATATGACTCTGATCTAAAACAGGTGATTATGTCAAATACACATCAATAAAAGACCAGGACACAACATGTTTACACATATATTTATTTTTTGCTTTTAATCTATCATAATCTTTATAATAGGTCAACAAGTATAAAAGTATTATATTACCAGTATGAATAAATAAGACTTAAACAATTTTACATGGTTAACATAAAATAAACAAAAGATCAACAATACCAGGTGCATATAAACAACAGGACAGCAACACCAGTTGTATATAAACAACAGGACAACAACACCAGTTGTATATAAACACCAGGACAACAATATCAGATGTATATAAACAACAAGACAACAATACCAGTTGTATATCAACAACAGGACAGCAACACCAGTTGTATATAAACAACAGGACAACAACACCAGTTGTATATAAACACCAGGACAACAATATCAGATGTATATAAACAACAGGACAACAATACCAGTTGTATATAAATAACAGGACAGCAACACAAGTTGTATATAAACAACAGGACAGCAAAACCGTTTGTATATAAACAACACAACAACAAAACCAGTTGTATATAAACAACAGGACAGCAATACCAGTTGTATATAAACAACAGGTCAACAACACCAGTTGTATATAAACACCAGGACAACAATATCAGATGTATATAAACAACAGGACAGCAACACTAGATGTTTATAAACAACAGGACAACAAAACCAGTTGTATATAAATAACAGGACAGCAACACAAGTTGTATATAAACAACAGGACAGCAATACCACTTGTATATAAACAACACAACAATAATACCAGTTGTATATAATCAACAAGACAACAATACCAGTTGTATATAAACAACAGGACAGCAACACTAGCTGTATATAAACAACAGGGCAGCAATACCAGTTGAATATAAACAACAGAACAGCAATACCAGTTGTATATAAACAACAGGACAGCAATACCAGTTTTATATAAACAACAGGACAGCAATACCAGTTGTATATAAACAACAGGACAACAACACCAGTTGTATATAGACACCAGGACAGCAATACCAGCTGTATATAAACACCAGGACAACAATATCAAATGTATATAAACAACAGGACAGCAACACTAGATGTATATAAACAACAGTTAGCAATTCCAGTTGTATATAAACAACAGGACAGCAACACCAGCTGAATATTAACAACAGGGCAGCAATACTAGTTGTATATAAACAACAGGACAGCAACACCAGGTGTATATGAACAACAGGACAGCAACACCAGTTGTATATATACAACAGGACAGCAATACCACATGTATATAAACAACACAACAACAACACCAGTTGTATATTAACAACAGGACAACAATACCACTTGTATATAAACACTAGGACAGCAACACTAGTTGTATATAAATAACAGGACAGCAATACCAGTTGTATATAAACAACAGGACATCAATACCAGTAGTTTTATATAAACAACAGGACAGCAATACCAGTTTTATATAAACAACAGGACAACAACACCAGTTGTATATAAACAACAGGACAGCAACACCAGTTGTATTTAAACAACAGGACAGCAATACCAGCTGTATATAAACAACAGGACAGCAACATCAGTTGTATTTAAACAACAGGACAGCAAACCCAATTTTATATAAACAACAGGACAGTTACACCAGTTGTATATAAACAACAGGACAGCAATACCGGTTGTATGAAAACAACAGGACAACAACACTAGTTGTATATTGACAACACGACAACAACACCATTTGTATATTAACAACAGGACTGCAATACCAGTTGTATGTATGGGAATCAGAAAGTTTTTATACTTTTGCCATAAATTTTTTATTTATCATTGTATTCTAATAAATCTCAAGGAGCCTGTCCCGCTATGTATTTTCATTAATTTTACAAAAATTTCACAATTTTTCATCATTAATTTATATTCTAGAGTAACTATAGAATCGTCGATTTATGTAGTCGGGGCAGTTTTTGCTTTTTTCTACTTCTACTATTCAAACAAGTGTAGTGTTGCCAAAAGGGTTTTATTTTTAAATAAAAAATAACAATGTGTGCCGTATCATATGCTTGTTAACATCCTTTCAAAAAATGGCACCAATTGTGCGCATCTCAAAATGACGTCAATGTTACAATGTTATGGTATGCCATTTTGTTTGAAACAAAATGACATCGGGGCACTTGAAAATGGAATAACACGCGGCATACCGCAGTTCTGTAAAGTTCTGCTCCATGTTAGGTAATACACCTGCTAAAACAGAGAAACAAAAGTATGTACAGTGAATCTAATGTTCAAGGTCTCTAGTGTTTAAATGTGTTTTAATACATGTACACTTAAAATTCCAAAAAACAAGATGGGCAAGAATTTTGATTTGTTTTGAAGATGTAACAGATGCATAGAAGAGTTCAAACTCGGTAGAGGTTCACCCATGTCAGTGAAATTACATTAAAATCAGGTCAGTAGATTCTGACAAGAAGGATTTTGAAGTATTTACTATAGCTGCCTATATTGCAAACTATGAGCACCTCACTGTGGTGGTCATGTCTTTTAACAAATCACAACGGCTCAAAAAAACTTGGTAAAGGGTCACCCAAAGAACATTTCTGCAAAATCATTTTAAAATTGATGCGGTGGTTTCTGACAAGAAGTTTTTACTATAGCTGATATAGTAAACTAACCCTATCCCCTGACCGCCATGTTTTTTGACGAATCACTACCGTTTGAACAAACTTGGTAGGGGTTCCTCCAAGGAACATTTCTGTGAAATTATTTTAAAGTAGTTTCTAACAAGTTTTTACTAATTAAACTTTCCCCGCCCCATGGCCGCCATGTTTTTTGACAAATCAAGATGGCTTGAACAAACTTGGTAGAATGTTACCCAAGGACCATTTCTGTGAAATTATTTTTAAATCGAGCCAGTAGTTTCTAACAAGAAGATTTTTTAAATTTTTACTATAGCTTACATAGTAAACTATCCTAACCCCCTAGCCGCCATGTTTTTTGACGAATCAAGATGGCTTGAACAAACTCGGTAGATGGTCACCCAATGAACATTTCTGTGAAATTATTTTAAAATTGAGCCAGTAGTTTCTGAAAAGAAGATTTTTTAAGTTTATACTATAGCTTATAAAGTGAACTTACCCCACCCCCAGGCCACCATGTTTTTTGACGAATCAATATGGCTTGAACAAACTTGGTAGAGGGTCACCCAAGGAACATTTCTGTGAAATTATTTTAAAATTGAGCCAGTAGTTTCTAACAAGAAGATTTTTTAAGTTTTTACTATAGCTTATATAGTAAACTAACCCCACCCACCTGGCCGCCAGGTTTTTTGATGAATCAGGATGGGTTGAAAAAACTTGGTAGAGGGTCACCCAAGGAACATTTCTGAGAAATTATTTTAAAATTGAGCCAGTAGTTTCTGACAAGAAGATTTTTTAAGTTTTTACTATAGCTTATATAGTTAACTAACCATACCCCCTGGCCGCGATGTTTTTTGACGAATCAAGATGACTTGAACAAACTTGGTAGAGGGTCACTCAAGGACCATTTCTGTGATATTATTTTAAAATTGAGCAAGTAGTTTTTGACAAGAAGGTTTTTTAAGTTTTTACTATAGCTTATTTAATAAACTGACCCCATCCCCTGGCTGCCAATTTTTTTTGATGAACCAAGATGACTTGAACAAACTTAGTAGAGGGTCACCCAAGTTCCGTTTCTGTGATATTATTTTAAAATCGAGCCAGTAGTTTTTGACAAGAAGATTTTTTAAGTTTTTATTATAGCTTATATAGTAAACTAACCCCACCCCATGGCCGCCATGTTTTTTTGAGGAATCAAAATAGGTTGAACAAACTTGGTAGAGGGTCATCCAAGGACCTTTTGTGTAAAATGACTTTAAAATCAAGCCAGTAGTTTCTGACAAGAATATTTTTTTTGTTTATTCTATAGCTTATAGAGTAAACTTATCCCCTCCCAGGCCATCATGTTTTTTGACGAATCAATATGGCTTGAACAAACTTGGTAGAGGGTCACCCAAGGAACATTTCTGTGCAATTATTTTAAAATTGAGCCAGTAGTTTCTGACAAGAAGATTTTTTAAGTTTTTACTATAGCTTATATAGTTAACTAACCCTAACCCCAGACGCCATGTTTTTTTGACGAATCAAAATAGGTTGAACAAACTTGGTAGAGGGTCATCCAAGGATCTTTTGTGTAAAATGATTTTAAAATCGAGCCAGTAGTTTCTGACAAGAAGATTTTTTTTGTTTATTCTATAGCTTATATAGTAAACTTACCCCCTCCCAGGCCGCCATGTTTTTTGACGAATCAATATGGCTTGAACAAACTTGGTAGAGGGTCACCCAAGGAACATTTCTGGGAAATTATTTTAAAATCGAGCCAGTAGTTTCTGACAAGAAGATTTTTTTAAGTTTTTACTAATTAAACTTGCCCGCCCCCTGGTGGCCATGTTTTTTGACAAATCAAAATAGTTTGAACAAACTTGGTAGAGGGTCACCCAAGGAACATTTCTGTAAAGCTCTATCAAAATTGGCCCAGTGTTTTCAGAGAAGTTGTTAGAAGCTAAAAGTTAACGACGGACGACGGACAACAGACGATGGACACCAGGCTATCACAAAAGCTCACCTGTGAGCCTTCGGCTCAGATGAGCTAAAAAGAGCAATAGGAAGTCGTTTTGAAGACATATTGAAATTAAAGCATGTTTTACAGAATTTTGTGTTCAGTATACCATCTCCAGATTTCATAAACATGCTCACTCAATAGTGTAAATGGTGGCAGAAACTTATAGACCAAGGAGGAGAGTATTTTGAGATGGAGCGACTCAGTAAATTTGATATAAAAGCATGTTTAAATACTGATGTCAGTTTTTGTTTTATACGCCATCATTTTGTCCCAACATAACTAACTGCTTTGCTTTGAATAGCGTCTTATTTATTAAATAGTTGATGTATCATGCTAAAATTTTCAAAATATGTCCCGTATGAAAAACATGATTATTACTTTACATTTTCAACATCATATAACAAAATCTCAACGTCATTCCTGCTTCCATAAGTAAACAACAAGGTATTAAGGAATACTACCGGTTGTTTATTATGGCGTCATTTGAGTCACAAGAAACATGTGCAATTAGCAAATTTTGTTGTCAGCTTTGACATCCGCCAACCAAAACGTACGAGATGATACAGCAGACATCTACGGGTAAAAAACTGTCATGGAAGCAGGTTTTTGAATGGCATCAGAGGTTCAGAGATGTAAGAGTGTCACTAGAAGATGAGAAGGGGTGGGGGTGTAAGACCTCAATGGATGCAATGTTAGTGACTATAATTAAGGACATTGTATACAGCTACAGGCGGGTCACGGTATGCAATGTTTGTGGTCTAACAGGCTACAGCTATGGTACTGTTCAGCAGGTTCTTTACAGAACAATTAAACATGAAAAAAGTCAGCACAAGATGGGTCCCTTGCACTACACCCAAAGGAGATCGCAGAGAGAAATATCTGATTTACTTATTTTGACCGAGTAACATGATGTAACCCGACATTATTTTGTGTTTGATGATGCGCCCCGCATGTCTGTTACAGGCAGTGTTTATGTATGTAGCTTCATTGTTTCTTGTGCAAACATCTTGAAATTTTCAGGTATCATGTATTAAAGATTGGACATCATGCGGAACATTTTCAATTAATGTAACAAAAGTAATAGACTCAATCTGGTTATTTCTGGATCATCACTTGTATATATAAAACACTTTTTTATACATTTGGGTCCCATTATAACGTTGATCTTGATATCCACAAAATGAAAGCGCGCTATACGCGTACCGCGTTATAGAGAAAATTACCTTGAAAAACACATTGAAGTATCACAAATCTAATATAATTATAAGAATTTTTCCTGGGTAACATGTTGAGATATTCCAACTTCGGTTTCACTGTTTTCTGAGCTTCCTATTAAAAATGTGAACCTAGGTTCAAAATCATAATTAGATTATTTTTCTGGTAAACATCAAACTTTAAAACAGAAATCAAAACAAAAACACTGATTAACGGTTTTCTAAGAATAGTATAATGTCATACCAGCACATGATATCATACTAGCACATGATGTCATACCAGCACATGATATCATACCAGTACATGATGTCATACCAGCACATGATGTCATACCAGCACATGATGTCATACTAGCCCATAATGTCATACTTGCACATTATGTCATACTAGCTCATGATGTCATGCCAGCACATGATGTCATACCAGCACATGATGTCATACTAGCCCATAATGTCATACTTGCACATTATGTCATACTAGCTCATAATGTCATGCCTGCACATGATGTCATACCAGCACATGATGTCATACTAGCCCATAATGTCATACTTGCACATTATGTCATACTAGCTCATGATGTCATGCCTGCACATATTCTGTATGGATTATGGCAGCTGGCAACGTGTTATTTTGTGCTCTGTATAAAATCTGGATTTAAAGTCATTTGTTAAACAACTATTGAATTTAAATGTATATAAGAAGAAATGTGAACATTTGCTGCAGAGGTTTGAAGAATTGTAATAATGAATTTATATGAGCTTAACATGTAATGAAGGTAAATGGGAAACAATAAACTTATGTTTAAAAATTAACCAAATTTACCAACAAAAAGTTTAAATCTTGATTTTCACTCATGACGCGGTCAGACTGTATTTGTTACTAAGCGCTGCAGGGTATAACAGTCCTCTTAGTCTCATTGAGTGTGCACTGTTACTTGATGGCATTTTATGGTGATTATTTTTAAAGTCACACTTCATGAACTTGAACCGGTGTTGTTGGAAGACAATACTGAATTAAAAGTACATTATTCCCCTATGATGGGAGACAATACGGAATTGAAAAGGACATTTACCTTTATGGTGGAAAATCCAACCAGAAAAGTTATTGAGGAGCTCACTGAATACAATCGGCTTCTTGATCTTTACCGAGAACTCCCATCAGATCTTTTTAAGGATACTTAGTGATTATAGATCCTGCGAGCGAGATCTTGAAAATATGCGAACATTACTGTTTGAGTCGCTGAAGGGAAATGATGATTTTCCATACAACGTGAATAGCGAACTGAAGCGTCGTGTATTTACAAGGAAGGGAGATCCAATTTCAGTCAAACTTGCACAAGACATTCATACGCTTATATCGGTAGTAGAAGGTGACAAATAGGAAATGTTGAAAGATGTGATAAGCTATTTACGTTAATCTGTATTGTGCCAGGTGGCCACACCGGTCAATCAACCTAACCTGAAATCCTCTTGCCAGTGTCATCAAGATGTGTCACTCTTGAAAGACACTGTAGCTAGTCTTCAAACTGAATCATTATTATTAAAGCAAACTCAAGCTGCATGTGAAAAGCTCAGACCAAAATAGCTCCATTTCATCGTCTCTAGTTTGCATGAAGGAGGAAGTATCTAGTTGTTTCACACTAGCCAGAAATGATATAAGTCACATAACGCGATAACTTGATGAAATGTCGAGAGCTGGTTCAAATAAGTTAAAATGGACATTGATAATGTAAGCTTCCGCCTTGAAAATGTTGAATCATTTCTTGATTCAACAAGAATTATTGCTGTTGAGAAAGCAAAAATATTCCCACAAGCCGAAACTAAGGATTCTAAATTTAATGATATAGCAGCACTGTTAGAGTTTGGTGTTATTCACGAAACCACTTGTGAATCGAACGAATCATTCAGAAATACTGTTACTCCGTCAAAGAGTCCTATTTTGCCAGTCTCTGACGTGAATACTATTGAGTGTTTCCTTGCTGGTACTGTGTCCTGTAATTCTGTGTCAGTTCAAACAAGTGCCCCAATCGTCAAGGACATCGGGGTGCAGTGCGATGACCAAACTTTTAATATATCTCGAAGACAGGTGAAAAAAAAAATAGATACACCAGTACAAAAATCTCCACAAAAGTGTCAGGAATCCCAGTCCATATCATTTACAAAAATAATCAATACCAATGGTACTCCAAGTTCAACAAATGAGACACATGTTCCTGTGCAAATAACACAACATGAAGAGAACAAACACAGTGATCTCGTGTATGAAGAGTTTACTCCTTATCTGAGAAAAACGAACAAAGAGTTTTTATCTGGGAGGCTTCAAGTCGGGAATTACAGAAGATAAAATAGCAGCCTCTGTGAATAGTAGATGACTAAAAACCACCATGATCAGGATCTTCCCGTGCAAAAGAAATCCAGACAATGTTATAATTCGCTTGAATGTTGAGGATGATGGAAACAGTGACAAACTACTACATCATGGCTTTTGGCCAACGGAAGTTACGTGTAAACCTTGGTTTTCACGAGCGTCACAGGCTCGTGCTCGTGAAAAGAGGTTTCATGATGGTAAGCATCAGTACCATCATCACAGGGGATACAGATCAGAGTGGTCCGATTCCGATATATCAAGACAGTACAATGAAGACAATTATGGCGACGATGTTTATGACTATAACATCTACTCAGAACTTGTTATTGATTAAACTAAACTACAGGTGTTAATCAGTTAGCACAGTCTAGTATAAAAGTAGCATTTTTGTGCAATTGTCTTAATTTTAGCATAATGGTTGACAATATAAAGCTAAACTTTCTGACTTGGAATGTTTCTGGTCTGATGTTGAGCAGCACTTACCTGAGTGGTATTTTAGAAAAACATGATGTAGACATTTGTGGTATATCAGAACATTGGTTATACAATAGTATTTTGTCGTTTATAGACTCAATTAACACTTAATACAAATCTGTTTCCATTGCTGATAATGACTGTAAATATAAAAATTCCAGAAAAGTGGGAAAAAGGGGCATTGCCCTATTATGGCATGCTAAACACGATAATATTATGCCAATAAATATTGATGAAGATCTTATTGTAAGTATACAATTATCAAATGACAAATGATCAATATATATACACATTTCAACTGTATCTCCCGTGTAGCAATTATCCCATTGATACTTTCAGGGATTATATTGATAAGATTTCTAATTTATGGAGTCTTTATTCGGAAAATGGTACAGTCCTGTTCATGGGAGATTTCAACTCTAAAGTACAAATCAACTCTGAGAATTATAGGGACAAATATGTAATGAGTTTCTTACATGATACAAATCTGATAGTTATTGAAACTATGCCTATTTGTACAGGTGCAAAAACTTCTTTTGTGTCTTATGATAATAGATTTGAAACATTAATTTGCCATATATGTATACCAATAGAAAAGGTTGATTGTATTAGCTATTGTAAAATAACTGATGATAACTGTCTAAATGTACCAAGACATCAACCTATAATTTGTTCTTTACTTCTTCCTGTAATACAGCTACCAAATAGACACGCTAATGCTCATAGTGCTGAAACAAGCTCTCGTATAAACTGGAATAAAATTAGCCAGGAAGAAATACATTGTTACCGAGAAACTGTCAGTAACTCAGAAGATTTACTTTGCACTCGTTTCCAAACAATTTGCTCAAATGATGATATTGATAAGTTATATGAATGGATAGTTCAATCCATTATATCTGCTTCTTCAAAGTCCATCAAAAAGAGGTCATTTAAACATTTCTTAAAACCGTACTGGAATTCAAACCTTTCGATTCTTCATAAACAAATTAAAAAAAATTGCTCTGTGTGGATTTTAGAGGGAAGACAAAGAGAATCTATATCGTTTGATGACTATAAACAAGCAAAGCAAAATTTCCGTCGTGTGCATAGACAACATGTGCAAATGTTTCTTGCAGAGCAGGATGAGGAGCTCGACTGATCAGCCGAAATGGATCAAGACCAATTTTGGACGATTATAAAATCAAAGCGAAAAGGTACCGACACTAAAGCGGGATATGAGATTAGATTTGACGATGTAGTCTACCGTGATCAAAACAAAACTACCAACCAGTGGAAATCTTACTTTGAAAAACTATATTCACCAGCTGAAAATCCTGACTTTGATTCTTCGTGGAAAGAAAATATTGTTTCAAGTATAAATGATATTAAATCTAACCTTAATCTTTCTTATTCTACAGAGACCATTAAAATATCAGCAGGAACTGTCCAAGAATTACTTCAATCCTGTAAACGAGGTAAAATGTGTGGTGTGATAACGTGTATTACGAAAATTTAATCCACGGTGGTGAGTCTCTCACATGGGCTCTTTCGTGTCTGTATTTGGCAACGATAACATCTGGACACATTCCACAAAAATTAAATCAGGTGGTTATTGTCACTATTCACAAAGGTTGTAGAAAGAGGAAAGACGATCCAAATAATAACAGGGCTATTACTCTTACGTCTACCATACTGAAACTGTATGAAAGTATACTTTAACTTTGTTCAAAAAGCAAAATCCTATCTAAACTCAGTCCGCAACAAGAGTGGGGGGTGGGGGGGGGGATGTATTATGTCGTCATTCAGCCTTCGTGAAACATAAATGTATGCTAAAGAAAACAGCAGAGCTTTTGTATGCTATCTTGACTGCTGTAAACTTTTGGTAGAGTGTGGCACGATGGCCTTTATATAAATTTCATGAATGCGACATTAGCACCTTGATTTTAAGAAGCTTTGTGAATTTATATAGCAGTATGAGAAGCTGTGTTCGGAACCGGTCTTTTGTCTCGGACTGGTTTGACGTCACCCAAGGTACAAGACAGGGTGGCAAAAGCTCACCTACCCTGTATTTATTATACATTAATGGTTTAATTACAGAACTAAAGAAAGCTAAACAAGGGCTATGCCTGTGCAACATGAATATTTGCAGCCCTACTGTAGCAGATGACAAGGTGTTAGTTTCACTCGGTAAATGGCCTAGAAAAAAATGCTTCACATTTGTTATCAATACTATTTGAAATGGCCTTTCGAGTATAACCCAGCTAAATGTGCTGTTGTCGTGCACAATGAACCGAAGTCGGATTTTGAGAAAAGTGCAAGGATCTGGAGGCTTGGTACCAATCTAATCCCGGAAGATGTCAAATATAATCATCTGGGTACTGCATTGCATAAATATTCTCTTATCAATGAAACTATTCACAATGCTAGCACAAAACTATGGCGCCCATTACTAAGCATTACCAATAGCAGAATAAGCTCTCACGACTGTCTCAATCCACTGTCACTTTCAAAAATATATCAGTCAATTGTGCAGCCAACAGCTCTTTACGAGTGCGGACTATGGAACTATATGACTAAATCCAATGTACTCGTACTTAAATGTTCCCATCGATTCTGCATAAAATATAAACAAAAATTGTCTCTCCATACAACCAATGACGCAGCTTTAATGTCGTTAGGAGCTGTGCCGATTTTAACTAAAATTGACTTCAAAAAGCTACAGTTCCTAGGACAGCTTTGTAGATTACCATGTAACTACAGGTTGGTCAGATTGCTAATTGCATTGAGAGACAATGTTTAAGTTTTGTGCTCGACATATTCAGAATACTGCATAAATATGTGTTCTTTTAGTTATATAAAGGAATACATACAATTTGCTAGCTTTCTGTCAAAAGACACGTGGAAGTCAGTACATGTACTTCAATGCCATACAATTAAATAAGAACAAGAACAATGCTTTGAGAGAATGTGTCAAACATTATCGATTGAGAAATGCTTCTCCACCTTCGGCTTTCAAGGCCCTTGTATTCTCTGGAGGCGTTGTATTCTCTGGAGGCGTGCAATGAACTTGAAGGCAGGTGTTTATGGGCAGTTATTATTGGACATATTAGTGCTTTAATAGATTAATAAGTCTATCAGTTGCCTATCAAATTATAGACCTTCTGAACGGACTTAAACATTATCACCCAAGTGTCTTGTGTTTTGTCTCGTCAAGACTCAATAAGTAGGTAAAACTAGTTATTGAAAAAGTGTATAGATATGCATGTAATTAATATGTATGAGTGTGTATATATGTGACCTTTCAGTTTGGTTTATGTTTATATATATTTTGTATTATAACATGTGGTTCTCCCTTCAGTGGAGGAAATAACGATATATATCTATGTTATACCAGCACATGGTGTCATACTAGCCAATGATGTCATACCAGTACTTGATGTCATACCAGAACATGATGTCATACTAGCCCATGATGTCATACTAGCACATGATGTTGTATTAGCACATGATGTCATACCAGCACATGATGTCATACCAGCACATGATGTCATACTAGCATATAATGTCATACTAGCCCATGATGTTTTACCAGCACATGATGTCATATTAGCCCATGATGTCATACCAGCACATGATGTAATACCAGCACATGATGCCATACTAACCCATGGTGTCACAATTACACATGATGCCATACCAGCATATGATGTCATACAAGCCCATGATGTCATACCAGCACATGATGCTATACTAGCTCATGATGTCACACTTGCACATGATGTCATACCAGCACATGATGTCATACTAGCCCATGATGTTATACCAGCACATGATGTCATACCAGCACATGATGTCATACCAGCCCATGATGTCATACCAGCCCATGATGTCATACTAGCACATGATGTCATACTAGCACATGATGTCATACCAGCACATGATGTCATACTAGCCCATGATGTCATACCAGCACATGATGTCATACTAGCCCATGGTGTCATACTAGCACATGATGTTGTATTAGCACATGATGTCATACTAGCACATAATGTCATACTAGCCCATGATGTTTTACTAGCACATGATGTCATATTAGCCCATGATGTCATACCAGCACATGATGTCATACTAGCACATAATGTCATACTAGCCCATGATGTTTTACCAGCACATGATGTCATATTAGCCCATGATGTCATACCAGCACATGATGTAATACCAGCACATGATGCCATACTAACCCATGGTGTCACAATTGCACATGATGCCATACCAGCATATGATGTCATAGAAGCCCATGATGTCATACCAGCACATGATGCTATACTAGCTCATGATGTCACACTTGCACATGATGTCATACCAGCACATGATGTCATACTAGCCCATGAGGTCATACCAGCACATAATTTCATACCAGCACATGATGTCATACTAGCTCATGGTGTCATACTAGCCCGTGATGTCACTTGCACATGGTGTCATACCAGCACATGATGTCATACTAGCTCATGATGTCATACTAGCCCATGATGTCATACTAGCCCATGATGTCATACCAGCACATGATGTCATACCAGCACATGATGTCATACTAGCCCATGATATCATACTAGCACATGATGCCATACCAGCACATGATGTCATACTAGCATGTGATGTCATACTAGCACATGATGTCATTCTTGCACATGATGTTATACTAGCATGTGATGTCATACTAGCCTATGATGTCATACTAGTACATGATGCTATACCAGCACATGATGTCATACTAGCATGTGATGTCATACTAGCACATGGTGTCATACTAGCACCTTATGTTATACTAGCATGTGATGTCATACTAGCACATGATGTCATACTAGCACATGATGTCATGCTAGCACTTTATGTCATGCTAGCACTTTATGTCATTCTAGCACAAGATGTCATACTTTCACATGACTGCATTAATAGCAGAAATGTGTTGAAACCAGATTATGACTATTTAATATTCACATTATAACATATAACAAAACAAACCTGCGGATCAGCACACACAACATGGATGTTTGGATTTTTATCTTTTAGGTAGATCCCAGTACCTATAAAATAAATAATTAATAAGTAATAAATATTGTCCCCAGTTTTAAACATCCCTAAACATTTATCTAAATAACTCGGAAACATCCCTATATATTTATCTTATTTACTCAGAAACATCACTAAACATTCATCTAAATTACTCGGAAACATCCCTATACATTCATCTAAATTACTCGGAAACATCCCTATACATTCATCTAAATTACTCGGAAACATCCCTATACATTCATCTAAATTACTCGGAAACATTCCTATACATTCATCTAAATTACTCGGAAACATCACTAAACATTCATCTAAATTACTCGGAAACATCCCTATACATTCATCTAAATTACTCGGAAACATCCCTATACATTCATCTAAATTACTCGGAAACATCACTAAACATTCATCTAAATTACTCGGAAACATCCCTATACATTCATCTAAATTACTCGGAAACATCCCTATACATTCATCTAAATTACTCGGAAACATTCCTATACATTCATCTAAATTACTCGGAAACATCCCTATACATTCATCTAAATTACTCAGAAACATCACTAAACATTCATCTAAATTACTCGGAAACATCCCTATACATTCATCTAAATTACTCGGAAACATCCCTATACATTCATCTAAATTACTCGGAAACATTCCTATACATTCATCTAAATTACTCGGAAACATCCCTATACATTCATCTAAATTACTCAGAAACATTCCTATTCATATATCTAAACATTACTATTCATATATCTAAATTACTCGGAAACATCCCTATACATTTATCTATATTACTCGGAAACATCCCTATACAAATTTTATCTTAATTACTCAGAAACATCCCTATACATTCATATTAATTACCTAGAAACATCCCTATACATTCATCTTAATTACACAGAAACATCCCTTTACATTCATCTAAATTACTCAGAAACATTCTTATACATATATCTAAATTACTCGGAAACATTAAACATTTATCTATATTACTCGGAAACATCCCTATACATTTATCTTAACTACTCAGAAACATCCTTAAACATTCATATTAATTACCTGGAAACATCCCTATACATTCATCTAAATTACTCAGAATCATCCCTTTACATTTATTCAAATTACACAAAAACATTCCCATATATTTATATAGTGTCTATATGTGCATCCAGTTTTATCTTCTTATATCTTATTGCATCTGTGTGATCTTTAATTTGTCTTAATACACTGTGATCATTTTAATGCATATGAGAAAATAATGTTTATCAGTTCACAACAAATCTGATCTGAGTTTTCAGAACATTTCATGGAAGTGTCTGTATTGCTTCTCATTTGGGTTTTTTACAATTATTTTGTGTTAATATCTTTTAGGCCAAAGATCACAATAAACATCATTTCTCAGTTTTATTTCATGTATAAAACTTGCATGCTTTACTTGAACTTGAATGTTTGTCTCTGTTTATCTATTGTTGACATAAAATTGTTTGTTTTTCCACACCGTGTGAAAATCTACGCATGCCATTTGTCACAGTTTGTTTAAGACCCAACACTAATTACCGGTCAACGACAAAGATGTAAGTTTAAATGCCTGTTAGACAGAACGTTGCAAACAATGTGTCATCGAATTGGGTGATTGCATGTAAATGTTGTTAAAATATCATTTAATTCAATCAATCAGCCCAGCTTATATCTCACACTGCCAAGAAATTCATAGAAGGACCCAGATATAAGCATTAATCACGACAGTGTAATTCTACTGCACGGACCGTAATATGAAAGCAAAAGTACAATCGACGTAAGACAATTATCAGGTGATGAAAATAATTATTGATTTTGAGACGAAATCAATGTCGATATTTGGCTATCTCGAGTTTTTTTTTGGTAGTCCCTCCAATATCAAGATAACGAGTTTCGACTGTATTTATGTAAATGTCTGTCAATAGCTATGCATAGCCAGTGTTAATTGTTATGTCTGTCAATAGCTATGCATAGCCAGTGTTTATTGTTATGTCTGTCAATAACTATGCATAGCCAATGTTTATTGTTATGTCTGTCAATAGTTATGCATAGCCAGTGTTTATTGTTATGTCTGTCAATAGCTATGCATAGCCAGTGTTTATTGTTATGTCTGTCAATAGCATTGCATAGCAAGTGTTTATTGTTATGTCTGTCAATAGCTATGCATAGCCAGTGTTTATTGTTATGTCTGTCAATAGCTATGCATAGCCAGTGTTTATTGTTATGTCTGTCAATAGCTATACATAGCTATTGTTTATTGTTATGTCTCATGCTGACTATAAATACAATTTTATATCTTGTATACATAGTTTTCATCTTATTTTAATCACAGTATAAAAGTTAAGTTATAAAATGAGACTGCAGCACTGAAACTTATATAGACTTTAAACTTAATATAGAGTATCACTGGGAATTATATTAAAAATCTTTCTTATTTTAACATCAGCAAAGAAGAATACTACCAGCCAGCTGACACCACAGACATACTAGGTTCTCAACTTTCTTCCAACTGTTCAGCATCAACCAGTAGAATTTACCAGCAACATTATAAGAATCTTTCATGGGATTTTGGTTTGGGTAAAAAAATTCATCCAAAGAAGTAACTGTTATGGAAGGAATGAGGCTCTCACAGCCAAGTTACACAAAACCAGTGAAACATCCTAGCAAATCTAATAATAAATTTCACACTACAAGTTATAGAGAAATAGTCTGGACAATGCTTTGGTAATGGAAGAATCAAAGAGCCATGAAAAGTCATTGAACCAAAACACAAAGAGAACTTGGTGGGGATGCATCCTGGCAAGTTTCATAGAATTTAATCCAGAGGCTATGGAGAAATAGCACAACTTCACAATGATTTGGTGAGCATAGACCAAAACACAGTCAGACAAAGCATTGACTATAATTTATGAATTATTCTGGATGCATAATAAACAAGTTTCTAACTGAATGACTGACAGTTACCAAACTCTGAATCGATAAGCATGTAGGCCAGGAAATCTTAAATCACATTATAAATCATGAAATGCTGTTTACACAAAACATTTTGAGGAAGTACAAAATTAATATCTATACAGCGAGTTAAATATTTGTCTCAGATGAAATATGATAAGTTTATACTGTTCTTTCATAGTAATATGCATAATAGCTTTTAGCATTACTGATCAACCTTTCCAAAGGAGACAATATAAAGAAAATTTCACTTTTAATTCAATTATTCAAGGACTTATAAAGAAAAGGAAAAGCAACTGATTGAGTTGTTATAAATGCTTGTGTATTAACACAAAATCTCATTTTCAAATATCTTAACTTCCATTTATCTCAGAAATATAAATTGAAATTCTTTCTTTGCACAATGGAATTCTTTACAAAATGAAACCATTCCCACCAAATTGTGTTTAAAATTTGTTGAAGTAGATATGATAACAAAATTTGTATACTGCAATGAAAAAATCACGGGAAGTATTTTTACTTCAAACTGTAATTTTTATAAGCCAAGATCAACATTTTGTGTGTTTAAACTGCATAAAACATCAAAGGTTACATACTTCTTACATTTTATGTAAAAGAAATCAGTTGCCTGTGAAATTTGAATGATTAATTTGCCAAATTGCATGCTATTTTATAAACATTTAGCAGAGAGATGCAAGTTTCCTTCCCTTTTCTATATTAGTCCTTGGTTTATTTTACCATGGCCAGCCTTGTTAGTTAAATGTCAATGAAATAATAAGTTTTTAATAGAACCACAACGATGAGAACATACACAACTGAATGACATTATAATACCGGCTACCAATATTGACCATAATCATTTGAGAAGTCTCGGGGGAATATTGAAATAATAAGTTTTTAAAAGAACCACAAGGATGAGAACATACACAACTGAATGACATTATAATACCGGCTACCAATATTGACCACGATCATTTGAGAAGTCTCGGGGGAGTATTGTTGATAAGAAGAATTGTAATAAAAATAATTAAAGGGCTATAACTCTATCATAATTTAATAGAGAATGACATGATAATTAACTTCATGATCACATTTGGCAAGTCATAGCATCATAAACTAGACCTATCACTGTAGTGATGAATACCCCCGAACGCCGTCATGACAGAAAATGGTTAACCATTGTATGAAGTTTTATTAAATTATATCCAATAGTTTTAAAGTTATGCTACAGACAAAAAAAATTCTTAATAAAAGAGAATGTTATGGATTGAGTTGTTTGTATTGTTAATTTTTTTATGGTTTTGTTAAAATTAAAAACGTTCTTTTTAATTATTGTGCAGTGTACAAGCTTTCATGGCAATCAATAAATGTTATACTTTTTCGAGTTATGTTGAGGGACAACAATTTTATGGATAAGAAACAAACAAGAGCACTAGGAATACAATATCGAACCTGCTTTGCTCGAACTCCATGTATTCATCAACTTGGTTCTTTCATGAACTTTATTAAACTGTTATCACTGATGGCTTTAAAAGTACTTTAAAAGTACTGCACCAGACAAGGGAAATATATCAAAGGGCAATAACTCTGTAATTAGCAAGAATAGAGTTATGTTTCTTGTACACTGCACTTCCTCTCATTTTATTCTACCATTGTATGAAGTTTGATGAAATTCCATCCAGTACTTTAAAAGTAATGCTCCGGACAAGGGAAATATATCAAAGGGCAATAACTCTGTAATTAGCAAGAATAGAGTTATGTTTCCTGTACACTGCACTTCCTCTCATTATATTCTACCATTGTATGAAGTTTGATGAAATTCCATCCAGTACTTTAAAAGTAATGCTCCGGACAAGGGAAATATATCAAAGGGCAATAACTCTGTAATTAGCAAGAATAGAGTTATGTTTCCTGTACACTGCACTTCCTCTCATTATATTCTACCATTGTATGAAGCTTGATGAAATTCCATTTGGTACTTTTCAAGTTATGCTCCGGACAAGAAAAAATATCAAAGGGAAATATATCAAAGGGCAATAACTCTGTAATTAGCAAGAATAGAGTTATGTTTCCTGTACACTGCACTTCCTCTCATTATATTCTACCATTGTATGAAGCCTGATGAAATTCCATCAAGTACTTTTCAAGTTATGCTCCGGACAAGAAAAAATATCAAAGGGAAATATATCAAAGGGCAATAACTCTGTAATTAGCAAGAATAGAGTAATGTTTCCTGCACACTGCACTTCCTCTCATTATATTCTACCATTGTATGAAGCTTGATGAAATTCCATCAAGTACTTTTCAAGTTATGCTCCGGACAAGAAAAAATATCAAAGGGCAATAACTCTGTAATTAGCAAGAATAGAGTTATGTTTCTTGTACACTGCACTTCCTCTCATTATATTCTACCATTGTATGATGTTTGATGAAATTCCATCCAGTACTGTTCAAGTGATGCTCCGGACAAGGAAAATTGCAAAGGACAGACCGACAGACCAACAGACCGACAGACCGACCTCAGGGTGACTCCAGTATACCCCCTCAAAACTTCGTTTGTCGGGGGTATAATGACAAGATAAATTCTTTTATAAGAATTAAGTCGACCAAAACCTTAAGCTGATAAGGGAGTATAAATTCTATAAAATTTTACCATCATTGACAAATATGAAACCTGACCTGTATTTGATAATTACACAGGTACCCATGAAATATCAATAAAATGCAGAGACCCTTTCAGAAGATATTAACTGTAAACCATTACATGCGTATTTTACCAAAAATTAAGTCGAAAAGTGGCAATAACTCTTGTATAGTTTGACCGACATTGATTGATTGATTAATTGAATATTTAGCATCATTTTTATGCCATCGAGGGCTAACAGATGATCAGTTAACCTAACCACTATTTCCTTGGATCCTGGAAGGTTAACCAGTATTCGAGCACACCTTGTCTCCACCAGTAATTGATAACTTTCCAACTTGAATCAGCGGTGAGAGACGAATAATAATGAGACGCAATGTTGTATATCAATCATCACGCAGACTGTGGCTGAGCGGGGATCCGAACTCATGACCCTTGGATTGACAGTCAGACTTGCCAACTAAGCTAATCGGGCACAGCTGACCGAGATTGAAACTGTATTTTATTTTTATACACATGAAATATTAATTACAAAAACACTTTTGGAAGATATTGTCTTGTGATCAACATTAACAAATATCTGACCTGTATTTTACAAGTACACATGTGCACACAAACTATTAATTAAATACATAAACCTCTTCAGAATATATTAATCAAAAATCAATTATTTAATGAATGGCCAGATGGATGAAGGGGTAGCACTTAATATTCCTTCAGCATTCTTTAAATGGCGGGTCTATAAAAACATCCAAACCCAATCTATTGCCTCAGACAATATACATGAATTACATTGTACAATGGTCCTATTCTTACCATCACTCATTTGACACCCTGGGAACCACACAGTGGTTGATAATTCAACCCCAATAATCAACATGACAAAAAATATAAAATTGACAATCATTCAGAGGATTCCTACCCCTCTGAAGAGATAGATAGTGTTCTTATTCTTGCCGGAACCACACATGCTGAAGCAAGAGATTAATATATAGTGCAACCTAAAGCTGTAAACAATGTACAAAAACATCATAATTATACCCACCTGCTAATGTCCCACCAGTTCCTGTACCAAACACTATTGCATTCACTTTGCCTTCTGCAAAAATAAAGTTAAACTCTTGATTACATTTCATTCCGGTGTCATTTTCTTAAATATAATTATATGACCAGTAGTCAAGGCAATATCTTGAGACAACTCTCATCATGAAGGTTGTGGGTTCAAACTGAGCAATGTCTGAATATGTGGAAATATTTGTCAGATCCTAGTGAAATTATAATTTTGCAATTCAAGGATGCCTCAAACCATTTCTGACACTCAACAGTGGTCTGAATCACAATGTCCCATATGTTTTATAAATATCAATATTAATATTCAATAAATTCAATTACCACAGTGTAAACAGGCAGATCTAGGATTTACAGTTGGAGGAGGAGAGTCACTACATGCATATTTTGTAAATCATAGAGGGGTTTCAGAAACTACAGTGCAGGTCAAAGTGCATACATGTACTAGAACATTTTCGCTGAAAATATATAGTTTTTTGATAAACAGAGAACTGAAGGGGGGGGGGGGGGGGGGGGGGCAAACCAATCCTCCCTCTAATTCTTCCAATAATATAAGTTTCATTAATATCAAATGTAAAATGAAAGTGCTATTAATGATGTGTTCACAATAAACACGTTACTGATTAGTATGTACAACAGGGACAGGGTGTTCACAAAAACTCACCAAGGGTACATATGGTTTAACCACAATACATGACGTCGTTATCCTGATGTTATGTCTAGCTCTTTATTACTTTCTTATGTGAGAAAATAAATCTGTAACAACCATGGGTTGTGGTTAAGAGAATCAAACCACCAGACAAAAATATGACCATAGAACTTGGTAAAGCCTCATATTTAACATATCTTTAACTTTAGAGTGCGATTTCCATTAATATCTAATTAGTACAATGCCATTTACTGTGTTCAGTGAACACATAAAATAGAGAGAGTATAATAAGAAACTGACTTGTATCCTGCCATATTTCTGGTCCTGTTGTCTCTATATGGGCCTGTCTGTTGGCTGTGTTATCAAACTGGTTGGTCCAGACAGCGTTCTCCAGTGTCTCGGCAAACCTGCGGGCCTATGTGTAGTGAAATCATATAATATTCTTATAATGACCAGCCATAAATTTGGAACAGCGAAATGAAGACCTCAGCAATTCTTCGGAACTTTGTTTATCTTATTGTAAATGTATATAATTTTTCAAGTATAAAAGAAATTTGTAACTATTTTATTATAATGCATATTAAAATCCCATGTTGTCAACTTCCCTTTTCTGTTTGCACCAGTGTTTTATTACATGGATCTCTGTAAATTTTGTTTGAGAGTCATTTTCATTTAATATCTTTTACAGTTTTCTTTAAAGATTCATTTCTGTTAACATCCACATGCTGAATTCTGTTTCTCTATAAGCTATCTTTTATGTCTACAATATAATCCTATTTCTCTTCCCAAGTTTCTAATTCTGCACCATTAACATTTCTGTCAAGCTCTCCTTTTTCACTACCAGAATAAATGATTTATACCATTAGTCAGATAGACACTTTTTAATGAATGTTTCTGCTTACTTCATATTACATGTATGATAAATGAATTTTCTGGCATGCCAACACATATAGGTTATGATGCCAACAGACGGAATATTCATACATACATGATTTATATCAATATATGAATTAAAAAGAAAACAACATTAATAAAGTGCAATGAACCTAGAAATCGATACCTGGAGAGTTCAAGTTAATTATATCCAAAATTCAATATTTTTTCCTTTGTATGACATACATAAGCTACACAGTGCTCCTATTCTTGCTATCACTAATTTGGTAATCTGGAATCACACAGGGCTGATAATTTAAACATAATAATGAGTAAGAGCTGTCGGAAAAAAGTAAATGTTTACTATGAATTCACCATACCTAAATATCCAATGACCAGCAGCTGCTGTAGTTATATATAAACATGCTTCTAGCTGATATATGATAATAGAATGTCCCATTTCATTAATGGACCATGTCATTATTAGGAGGGGTGACAACAATAATTTAAACTCTGACCCAGATCATAAGAATACGAAAGAAAATTTCTCTAGGCTTAACAGTATCAATGAAAGGAAGGTAACAAAGAAATCAGTTAAATATTAGCTTTCCTAGATTTATCTTTCTTGTAAGCTAACAAGATCTGTTGGACGGTCACAGCATTCTCTTTTTGTAGCTTGCATCAAAACAATAGATATAAGATGACAAAAATTTGACAATAATATGGTGTTGTTTTATAAAATGCTAATCCATTCTTTTGTGTAATTTAAAAAGGATATTATTCTTACAAAATACAAGTAATGGTTATTACACTTTTCCCTGTGTGGTTTTACTTACTGAACACACTAATTAATTTCCAATTGAATCCCAATAGTATCTTCTGAGATATTAGTTTTCTAAAACATTTTAATAATTCTAAAGTACAATAGGGGCAATAATTCAGTCAAAAACACAGTTATCCCACTTGTACCCAAAATGAAAGTGAAAACAAGTTTTTATTGATTTAACAAGTATTTACTGATATGAGATTGCTGAAAAACTTCATCTAAACTTTCCAAGCATAAAACAGGGCACCATTCTACCTAAAATCAAAGCAGAGTTCCACTTTTGTCCCCTTGATTCCTTTAATGATAGTAAACACACATGTGAAGTTTCATTGATGCAAGTCACTGAATTAAGACTTGTTTAAAACATTATCAAATTTT
This sequence comes from Panopea generosa, assembly GCA_029582155.1. Lineage (NCBI taxonomy): Eukaryota > Metazoa > Mollusca > Bivalvia > Adapedonta > Hiatellidae > Panopea > Panopea generosa. The sequence goes on along the minus strand of CM055897.1, from coordinate 9,728,076 downwards.
TAAAAGTATAAAAGAGGCCATAATTCTGTCTAAAATTAAAAGTGAGTTGTCCCACTTGTCCCCTTGAAAAAAAAACAAAAAAACAATAAATCTAAAATTTAAAAAACAATAAATTCAGTTAATTTATATATCACGCTCAACAGGGCCATGGACAATGCAGTGTAGACTTTGCCTGTGGACGTGTTAACTACACATTCATATTGGTTCAAAATCCACGGGACCGTAATTTTTTTTCAAAAATTACGTTCTGGTTCAAAGTAACATTTTTTACTGTCGAATTCATGCATTTTTAAGATATATCTCGCTGTTGACATCTGTTATCCAAATACATACATGCTATATCAAATACTATATATATGTGTGCTTTCTAGAGATATTCTTGTTAAAAATGTGTCAGTGCAGCTATGTTGTACAAGATGTTTAAATAGAAAATATCTAATAATAAAATTAAATACAGAAATAAACACCTAAACATTAATCTTTTGAAATGCTATGGAAATCTCCGAGGTAGTCCGATTGTTTGAAACAACCAATCAAAAACTTTATCAGGATACAGTAACATTTATATTTTTGTTCATGGTGGAATCTTTCAAGACATTTTGTCTTCTACAAAAGCAAGCATCCAGATGATCATGACTAGAATTTCCCCGACTTTGCCAGGGAAACTAACAAAAGAAAAGGTCAAATACCATTTTCTGAAAATCAATGGAGTCTATTTTTGTGTTTTTGGAATTATACATCCTGTGTGATATAAAAGTAATATATTATATGATGCGAGCATGTGTTTTTACAGTGACGATACAACTTCAAATGGTCATAAAATAATGAAATAATTACCTATCACAGTTTATTTTCGTGACACTTGGTAATTAATTGGCAACCACTAGCCAGGTGTGAATACATCTTTTTGTATCATCGAATTGAAAAACTGTGAAAATGTCCATCTAGGGACCAAATCAATAATCATTTTGTAAAATGAATTTTTCAAACCATAAAATTTCCTGTTAGCGAGTGCAAAATACATTGAGTGTTTAGGGACTGACATTTATTTCTGACCACTGCAAATTTCATATCAACACTTTTGTATCAACACAAAATCACTGTGGTAATATTTATAATTTTATATAAAGTAGGTGCCTAGTTATATTGGTAACCCCATGTTATGATAACTATTGTATATATGTAAGTGCGTATGGAGATGGACAATGTTTTGGTAAAGAAGGATGCTTTCCTTTTTTTTCAATGCAGTTTAACGTCTTTTTTAACACATTTGAGGTTATATTAATTATGGCATATCCAGTTTTACTGGTGGAGGAAGACCTCAGACTGATTCAGACTGAGTAGAACCTCCGTCCTTCCGCAAGTAACTGGACACTTTCTCACATAAAGTTTTTTGAGTGAGCGGGACTCGAACCTACAAACTTAACGGTGAGAGGTAAGTGATCCTGAGACGGCGTCTTAGACCACTCGGCCACAGAGGACCCGGAAACGGGTGCTATTTTTTGTTCAACTCTTCAGCTATTTCAACTGAGGTTTATAATGCTGGTTTAAAAATATGTTATTGCATAATTCACATAATAGGCAAACCAGTTGGGCCACAAGTTCTATCAACATTAGTTACGGCACTACCGTTCCAATAAACATTAGTTACGGCACTCCCCTTCCAATAGACATTAGTTAAGGCACTCCCCTTCCAATATACAAATAACATTTGAATCAAGATGGCCATTATAACGTTCAATAGGATATAAACCAAAAATCAAAGAAATGAAGAGATAAATAAAAAGAGAAAATAATAAAAGTAGAAAATAAGAAAAAGAGAGAAAAGACATAACATGTTTAGTGCTGCATTGAATGGCTGCATAAAATTGGGTATCTGATGCCGAGAGTCAGTTGACAAAACGTTTCGTGTTTTTAATGAATTGTTGTATCTGTGTAAATATACAAATGTATTTGTGTCACTGGTATATGTACTCTTACCACATAAAAGCACCCATGTACTTAAGGGATGAAAATAGCATGTAGGACGAAACAGACAAAGTATACATAAGACTTTGCATAGTAGTGCTCGGCGTTACCTGATGGTTATAGTTCAGGTCATCTGTGAACGGTTTCACCGGACATGGCCGGACATCCGCACCAAGGGTCTTCAGCATGTCTATCTTTTCCTAAACAATAAACACAATTTATTCATTGAATACTATAAATTATTTAGGCATAGTATCACCATTGGAAACAGGAAATGCTTCCGTGAGGTAGTTGCATAATGGCGGTTATAAATAATCTTTGTTTCTTCATTAAAAATGCATTTTCCTTATTTTAATGCTCTTTTTTTATTTGAGCAGGATTATTGATGTATTTTGAGAGCATTAGTAAAATTGATACATGGTAATTGGGGTATGAATACATAATTTCGGAAGTCTACTTTCAATTAGTCAACAATATTCACACTGAATAGAAAAAAATCTCTTATTATTATTCTGCATGACTCATCATATTTTGGTAGTGCAGAGGTTTACATACAATAAAATGTAAATTTCACTTCTTTCATTTGTGTCTCTCCATGAATGACAAGCATGCACACTTTTTTATTATTATAGAATAAATAACAAAATCAATGGTAAGCTTACATCCCACTCATCTTACCTTGGGAACTTAACTTAGAATGCCCCCATGCCAAGAGTATTACTTGCAATCTCACTATAAATAGATTTACCGGTAGATGAAAAGCACTTTTAATATATATATTATTGCACTACAATTCAATATATGTCTGTTTTATACTTAAAGCAAAGACATAATAGATGTAATAATATCATTTCGATTAGCAATATGACTAAGCTGCACCTGGGTAAACTCTCAGTTTACATCTCATCTAACTTTACATTTAGAATCACATACACAGTCAATTTATTTTACTGAAAATTCTCTATATTTTCGATATATACTCTAGATTACATTAAGCTTTTCAACTACACATTGTCATTCAACTGCAATTGGCTTTTCACAGTCATTGTTTCTTTTTTTAGAATGAAAAAAAAATTGTAATATGCAATTATTATAATAGTTTTGATTGTATGAATGACTACATATTTCAAATTTTCAATTTCAATATAAATTAAGAACTGAGAGCATATCATTTAAGGCTACTGCTAACAAAACTACTCTGGTACCTAGGCTATGGAAAGCAACAAGCTATTTCACCGCAGAGTCACTCAAATACAGTCAAACAATTCTTAAGCAGTCAGTCAATGGAAGGCCCGAAAGTGACCTTTTAAGATAGGTTGCTGCTTAATGCAGGTAAATTTACTCTAAAAGCATAGAAGTTAGAAAAAAAATTTGGCAGCTTCATAGAAGTGACTGCTTACACATGTTTTACTGTATAGGCACCCTAAAATTCACAGCAGAATTAGTTTAAACATATTTTATTGTCAATATGTTTACAAATATACATATTACAAGCATACAAGAAACATTGAAATAATTTGGCAAAATAGTTTGGTCACAAGTGCTCACCACATTAGTTACGACCACCCCCAAAAGAGCAGAATTTATGGAATGACTGAACACAGAGATCTCACTATATACATGTATGTATAGATATGCAGTGATGTGTTGTGTTTACACACTGTGTGGAGTACACATACCTGAGACTGACTAAACACAAGAGATCTCACTATATACATGTATGTATAGATATGCATTGATGTGTAGTGTTTACACACTGTGAGGAGAACACATACCTAGGACTGACTGAACACAAAAGATCTCACTATATACATATATGTATAGATATGCAGTGATGTGTAATGTTTACACACTGTGTGGAGTACACATACCTGGGACTGACTGAACACAAGAGATCTCACTAATATATACATATATGTATAGATATGCAGTGATGTGTTGTGTTTACACGATGTGTGGAGTACACATACCTGGGACTGGCTGAACACAAGAGATCTCACTATATACATGTATGTATAGATATGCAGTGATGTGTAGTGTTTACACACTGTGTGGAGTTCACATACCTGGGACTGACTGAACACAAGATATCTCACTATATACATAAATGTATAGATATGTAGTGATGTGTAGTGTTTACACACTGTGTGGAGTACACATACCTGGGACTGACTGAACACAAGAGATCTCACTAATATATACATATATGTATAGATATGCAGTGACGTGTAGTGTTTACACACTGTGTGGAGTTCACATACCTAGGACTGACTGAACACAAGAGATCTCACTAATATATATATATATATATATATATATGTATAGATATGCAGTGATGTGTAGTGTTTACACACTGTGTGGAGTTCACATATCTCAGACTGACTGAACACAAGATATCTCATTATATACATATATGTATAGATATGCAGTGACATGTAGTGTTTACACACTGTGTGGAGTACACATACCTGGGACTGACTGAACACAAGAGATCTCACTATATACATATATGTATAGATATGCAGTGATGTGTAGTGTTTACACACTGTGTGGAGTACACATACCTGGGACTGACTGAACACAAGGGATCTAGAGATCTCACAATATACATATATGTATTGATATGCAGTGATGTGTAGTGTTTACATACTGTGGGGAGTACACATACCTGGGACTGACTGAACATAGAGATCTCACTTTATACATATATGTATAGATATGCAGTGATGTGTAGTGTTTACACACTGTGTGGAGTACACATACCTGTGACTGACTGAACACAAAGGATCTAGAGATCTCACAATATACATATATGTATAGATATGCAGTGATGTGTAGTGTTTACACACTGTGGGGAGTACACATACCTGGGACTGACTGAACATAGAGATCTCACTTTATACATATATGTATAGATATGCAGTGATGTGTAGTGTTTACACACTGTGTGGAGTACACATACCTGGGACTGACTGAACACAAGAGATCGCACAGATATATACATATATGTATAGATATGCAGTGGTGTGTAGTGTTTACACACTGTGTGGAGTACACATACCTGGGACTGACTGAACAAAAGAGATCTCACTATATACATGTATGTATAGATATGCATTGATGTGTAGTGTTTACACACCGTGGGGAGTACACATACCTGAGACTGACTAAACACAAAAGATCTCACTATATACATATATGTATAGATATGAAGTAATGTGTAGTGTTTACACACTGTGTGGAGTACACATACCTTGGACTGACTGAACACAAGAGATCTCACTAATATATTCATATATGTATAGATATGCAGTAATGTGTAGTGTTTACACACTGTGTGGAGTTCACATACCTAGGACTGACTGAACACAAGAGATCTCACTAATATATACATATATGTATAGATATGCAGTGATGTGTAGTGTTTACACACTGTGTGGAGTACACATACCTGGGACTGACTGAACATAGAGATCTCACTAATATATACATATATGTACAGATATGCAGTGATGTGTAGTGTTTCCACACTGTGTGGAGTACACATACCTGGGACTGACTGAACACAAGAGATCTCACTATATACATATATGTATAGATATGCAGTGATGCATTGTGTTTACACACTGTGTGGAGAACACATACCTGGGACTGACTGAACACAAGATATCTCCCTATATACATATATGTATAGATATGCAGTGATGTGTACTGTTTACACACTGTGTGGAGTACACATACCTAGGACTGACTGAACACAGAGATCTCACTATATACATATATGTATAGATATGCAGTGACATGTAGTGTTTACACACTGTGTGGAGTACACATACCTGGGACTGACTGAACACAAGAGATCTCACTATATACATATATGTATAGATATGCAGTGGTGTGTTGTGTTTACACACTGTGTGGATTACACATACCTGGGGCTGACTGAACACAAGAGATCTCCCTATATACATACATGTATAGATATGCAGTGATGTGTAGTGTTTGCACACTGTGTGGAGCATACATACCTGTGACTGATTATCGGGCATGTAGATAACACATTTATACCCAAGTGCCAGACACATATGGGCGAGACCTATACCCGTGTTTCCAGCTGTACCCTCCACTACAGTGCCCCCTGGTCGTAACTGACCTGAAATTAATATATATCAACCACTTACCATTACCATACAAAATAACACAAAAATACCTGACCACAAAAACCACATGTTAAACCTTTGTGACATAGTAACCTGGTATACTATAATCACTAATGAAATCTAAAAGAATGTTATGTCATGTTATGTCATGACAGACAGAAAAACAATGTATTGAATAGAATATTGCCTAGAAAAAATTTTCATTGCAAAGTTTAACAGAGCAAAACATCAAACAAAGTCTAGTACATATAGTAGAGAGAAACATGAAGCTATACTTTTCGGAAAAATGTAGAAATGTATCAATAAACAAAGCTGTCAGAGGACAGTCTGTTCAAATTTGGGAAGCTTATCAAAACAAAAGCACAGACAGATAACTGGGCGCTTATATGAAAACTGTAAGTTAAATCCAATGACAATGAAAACTGACTAATTGATACTACATGTTATATATAACAAGAGCTATATAACAAGGGACAGCAGGCTTGACTATTTCAATGCTGTTCAAAAACAACAGCTATTTCAAGAAATATTTTAAGTACCAAATGGAAGACAATTGATATAAAAACTCAGGAGTGGTAAAATAAAGCCATAATTACTGCTTGTCTGTTAAAAATAAATTAGCAAAATAATTCAACAACAATATTTATTTTCATTATCAATAGTGTTTTTTTTTAAACAAAGTGAATGGATAGCTTACTTTATCTAAATATTATTCAATTTAGCCTTCAGCATAAATTTTCTAGTTCAAACTTTCAAATTGCTCTATAAATTCATAAATATTGCAGACTATAACAAAATACAAATAAAGGTTAATGCACTTGTTTCTATGAGTTTTGTCTTTGATACTGAACACATTATTATTTTTTATTAAATCCCAGTAATATTTGCTGAGATAAAAGCTTTTTAAGTGCTTTTAAGTAAATTGCTTGAATATAAACTGAGCAACTATTCTTCTTAAAACAGAGTTACTCGATATCTCACACATGGTCTTACTTGTAGGAGACAAACTGATGTATGAAGTTATTGAGATGTATATTTGCTATAAAATTCTAATATCATTTTTAAGTATAAATGGGACCATAATTTTGCCTAAAATCAAAACAAAGTTATCCCACTTGTCCCCTTGAGTCCCTATAATGAGACTAAAGGCACACAGTCATGGTCAGTTTTACTGATTATTTAAGGATATAAAATGAGATATAAATTTGCTTAAAAACAAAACAATTTTTTATGTATAAAGGGGACATAATTTTGCTTAAAATAAAATGCTATCCCACTTGTTTCCTTGAGTTCCCTTTATAGTAGTGAATGCACATGTGAAGTTTCGTTGATGTATGGGTGGTAGTTAACTGTGAAATGAGCTTATTATAAAACATAACAAAAGCAAACAGCACTGACGCCAACACCAACCCCTGAGTGAAAAATGTAAAAATGGATCAATTATGCCAAAAGTTAATGGAACAGAACATTGTGCAACTGGACTTCGTACTAATACCCCCTTACCAGTCAGGAAGCTTATGAAGAGAAGAGCTGACAAGATGGTGTGTTGCACAGGTGTGCAATATGTACAGACAGACAAGGGCAACTCTATACATGACAAATGATGGCGGCATAAAGAGATATTATCACATAATTTACGGTGCAGGAGTGTAATACACCCATAACATATTTTTGAAATTAACCTAGTGCAAAATCACTTCTGATTCATCGCTCGGGGATTTCTGTATAATTCGGCTCTCATATGTTACTCACAGAAGTACATTCAGACTTGCCTGAATATATAAATGACATCGATTTGTTATTTTGTGATGCTACGTCATAGTATTACAATGTCTCACAGAAAAAAATATGTCCATTTTTTTCTCATTCCTTATATAGAAGATCTGTTAAATAGATGGTAAATGTAAACTTTTCCAAGTTACTGGTATATGATAAAACGAATCTGACATTCGTGCTCATTTATTACTGAATTTATCAAACTCATTGGGAAAAATATAATGCTTCGCACAGCCTCACATAATATATGTTTTCCCACTTGATTGGTAAATTCAATAATATATAAGCACTCATGTAAGATCCTCTATTCAAAATGTTGTCATTGTTCAATCATATCTTACCTTTTTCTTCTGCATCGCGAATGAGGAAAAGGGCAGCCCTGTCTTTCACAGATCCTCCGCCATTACAGAACTCTGCCTTTGCCAAAATCTCGCAACCTGTATAAAAGTCAGTTACATCAGCATGACCTCCTTACAAAAACATATCGATTGATTGATTAATTGAATACAAGCAGAACCGATAAAAGAAGATAAACTCAGTGAAGTCTCTTTCTTTCATTTTCTTCAACCAATACTCTTTCTTATTTGAAATATTCTGAATTAACCATTATTTAATTTATCATTTTTTGTACCTTTGGCTAAATTGAAATTATTAGGAACAATATGATAAAGTTTTTATGAAATGTAGAATAACTGTTATGGAAGCAGATTTACACAAGCATCTAAAGCTTTTTTCTGTATCCTTTCCACATAACTTGTTTAACATATGGCTTAATGCTTTATTGTATGTATGCTAAATATACATACTTATCAAGCAGGGCTTCTAAAATTCCAAATCGGTCCAAGATTTTTATTGCCGTAAGAATCACACTTTTCCCTTTTAAAACCACTCTACATTATGCCCTGCATGTATATATATCCCAATACCCCACCCACCGCGCAACTTTAACAGTTTGTTTATTTTTCATGCTATCTGCGTTTCTAAATCTTAACATTATTATTACCAACATCATGTATTCTCATTTGAATGAACCAGTTTCAATCAATTTCACGCAAAATATAGATTCAGGATGTAATCCAGAAGTATAGCCTCGGTTCGTCTCCAGTCGATTGCACATTCGATGCTTTGAAGAACATTGCCAGAAGCACTTTTTATTGAATGTGACATTTAAACAGACTAGCCAATACCAGAATCATTATCGCTTAACTATATATGAATATATGTAAATTTGCGTACAACCACTTTCAACTCTGCCACCCATTATATTCAGTGGCGTAGCTGACCGTAAAATGATGTGCAAGCCCACTATGCTCAGGGAGGTCTGGATTTTTTTTATTTTTAGAATGCATTTCCTGCGTTCTGGGGGCATTTTCTGGGGTAGTGCGAGTTATTGCACGTCTCTATGGAGCCTTTTAAAGATTTTTATTTCGCTTCTCCCGAGACAGCAGATCAGATATCAAAATTATAAAAAAGCTGTCCATTCACGCCTTATTTAATCAGGCTATTCCTAGGGATATAATGATGAAAAAAAAAGGGGGGAAAATAATGTGCAAGTCAGGGCGTTGTGGCGTAAAGATATTATTATCAATTCATTAAAAACGTTCACATCTAATGGAAGATATTTAAAATGGAATATAAAACTTATTGACGAAATCCTATTTTAAGTGAACAAACAAACTGCACTGAATGAAACAACACGTTGGCTGTCGTCTCTTTGATGACCGTGACGTCACAGTGCGCCGGCTAACATCAAAGGGATATGGCAAGGGTGAAACGTACATGATTTCAAGTCCTTGAAAGTGACATGTTTATGTCGTTTCTTTTTGAAAATTTAAGCATGTTTTTGGATTGCAAAATTAGTAAAATATGGAGGAAATATATCAAATTAATGAATAAGACATATAAACGGTATGGCAATTTTATATTAATTATTTAGTTCAAGTTACGTTGTTGATGCCCAGATCTGTACTATATGGACAACTATTTTTCCAAACGGCTAGCGCAAACAATGCCGGTCGGACATCAAAATAAAATCGGTCAAGATTTGATCACTTCCCTTAATTAATGTCATTAATATCATAATTAAAGCAAACTCAAACAAACAAGTAATACTGCGTGTTTTTAATAAATATTTTATTGAAGAAAGCAATTTTCGGTCCAAAAGTCCCAGCTTTGACCACTTAAAAAACCGACACAGGCAAATAAGTTCAAACATTACGACAAGCGGAATATCAAAGAAATTACCGAAGCAAAACCGTTTTGACGAACCGATATGGGTTGCTGATCACACATCGAAGGTATGTTACTCAACGATAGACTCTTCAGAAAAAATCCCCTATTATCCATAATGGCCTAGTCAAAATGGACCTCTTTTCGCACAGCGGGTGATAAAACATCGAATGTTATTGCCGCAAGGCGTATTTCACAGCTCAGTTAAGCATGATAATTTATATGACTGATAGAAAATATTTGGACCGATTTTGAAATAAAAACCGGTTTTGAACAGTAGAAATCGGTCCAAAAACCAAAAAAAAAAACGGTGATTTTAGAAGCCCTGTAATATCAAGTTATGTGAATAAAATATTGTTTAAAATAATTGAATATTTAGCGTCATTTTAATGCCATCGAGGGCTAACAGATGATCAGTTAACTTAAGCACTGTTTCTTAGGATCCTGGAAGGCTAACCAGTACTCGTGCACACCCCATCTCCACAAGTAACTGATCACTTTCCCATTTGAATCAGCATTGAGAGAAGAATGATGAGACACAATGTCGTATATCAATCATCACAGAGACTGTTTGCTGCATTGCGATTTGAACTCACGACCCCTGGATTGATAGTCAGACGTGCCAACGACTGAGGTAATCGGGCGGTTCCTTACAAAACAGCCTGCTTCAAATCATAACAAATTTATCATTGTTTTACACGACTTGGATATTTTTTTATCCAAAACATTTATAATAAAGCGTTAGTCATTTTAAAGCCTAAAATCTCCTTCCAAGTAGAGATCTTTTGTAGGAATGGCTAATGGGTGGCACAGCTCTGCATTCTAGATACTTGTCATTTCTGTAAAATACCTCAGACAGATAATTTACTTACATTACGAGCATGACCCACTCACTTCTCTCCTAGAATTTCATATTTTGGCAGTTGGAAGTTATCCATTGTTTTCAAACAACACAAAACAAACACTTTTGGATAAATATGTTTTTGCCAACTGAATAGTAAACATTTATTTATAGCTGTGTCTCAATTAGACCACTCAGACAGACTACAAGTATGTATTTGTAAAAACTAAATCATGCATACCTGTTTCATCACTAATTTTGTTGAGTCTGACAAGAGGAGTTCTGTAAGTAAACAAACACAAGTAACAATAATATTGATAGCAGTATTAGTAATGACGACCATGATAATACCAAGTATGTTACTAATCATAGTGACAACATCAAGCATTTACATGATCTAGATAATCTGAAAAAAATGACCTTGACCTTTGATCTACTGACCTTAATATCAAAAGCATTCATGCATATTTAATTTCATGTTATGAATTAATTTTTGTTTGGCTGAAGTGGAATTATTTATTTATTTAAGCTCAACTGAGAGATAAAAACTCTGAACTGTTGTGAATCACTCCCTAGTCCGTTTCCAGGGTATAATAAGCGACTATCAGGTCAGTCCTAGGATTGAACCCGTGACCTCTGGAGTGAGTCAATAGCAGACATAATAACAGGTGTTGAAGAACAATGTGCTTCTTTCTTTTCATAATAAACCACAACTCACAGAATATATCAGTCATAAAGCCTAGCTTGCCAAAAATATTTTTTAACTCATTCATCTTGATTTCAAATGAATTCATTAAGTCATATTCCACTTGCTTCTTTGAGTGCCCTGTATGGTGCTGAAGATGTGTGAAATTAATAATGAATCAAAGGCCTGAAGGGCCTGAAGGAAGGCTCGCTGCTTGTGTTAATTCAAAAATATAGGTTCGGAAAATTGGAAAACTTAGTTAGATTTCTGATATGTTAAAAGGCAATTCATTGGGATTTAGAAAAGAATGTGGTGTGTTTAATATTTCTTTTGTGTATGTGTATAAATAATCTCCTGCATGCAAACACCATGGTACACACCGTCTTCCGTGTGAAAATTGACTGAATATTTGATGACCCTGGTGAAAATATCCATTTCAGGACATTTTGTAAGCTGGTTAAGTGGTGGTCCAGGATTCCTTTCCACATCTCCACAAAAAAGTTATCAACATGAACAACCTATATGAAAGCTTCACAAACCTACATTCATATTCTGATGTTTCTCCAAAATTGATAGAATTGAGTAGTGATGTACAACTCCAGTCAATTTTAATATCTCCAGTTCAATAGTTACAATTTATGGATAACGAAACGCATTCAGCACCAAATGTTTCTGACTGTCCAAGAATATACAACACATATCCATAACTCTTTGTCTAGACCAAACAAACATGACCTACTTAAAGATTTATGCGTATATTGACTTGAGTTATGTCGGATTCTCATATAGCTTTCAATCAACAATATAAATAATCAATAAACAGCATTATAAACGGTGTTGCGTGACCTAGATTTAATAAATCTAAAACATACAACACAGAAACATAACGGTCGAATGACCTAATTAACCGTTAAATATGGTCAACAATACACTGCTTGCATAAGATGACAGATTGGCGCATTTTTCTATAAACAACAAATGTAGTCCCGAACCTAATTTCGTTATTTTACTATCAAAATTAAAAGAGGATAATCCGTAGTGATTAAATTTCACTAACAATCACTATTTACTCAAACTACGAGTTATTATATCGAAAACATGTCAATATTTCACCCCATTAATGATTACATATCGAATGGTGTTAGAGATTATATCCCCCCCACCCCCACTCACCAGATAACGTCACTTTGCATAGTAGTAAATGCGTAAAACATTTTTTTATCAATGAAAATTGCTGCATTTTTTTAGAGCACAGTGAGATAAGTGTATTCTTCCGCATTTCCATGCAAATTGCATGCTTCCCGTATCGTATTTTTGAACTTTTGTAAAGAAAAACATCCGCAATAAATAAAAAACTTTGAAACTTTTATTGTATAATATGTCCTCTGCTACGGTCAATGCATGTTGAAAGTTGTGAACTACTTTATCAGTCAGATGAATATGGCGGTTCCTGCCATACGTAGTTTGTATAACAGATTGCTGGAGCTGCACGACAGCTAAGGAAGTCAGAGCTTTGCTCGCCTTCCAAAAATCAAACACCTTTAACCATTTACTCAGTAGATATGCATTTTTCCACACCAATCACAGAAGGCCTTTGAAAACAGTGCAGGAAGACTTCAGATTGCTCATAACGAGCAATCTGAACACTTCCTGCACTGTTTTCCACTATGTCAGTTAATATAAACATAACTCACCCAATAATTCAAAAGCCTTCTATATTAGAGGTGTCCAAAGGCGTCTATATGAAGTAAAGGGTTAATGTTCGTTTTAACACAATAAATAGTAACCAACACATAATGAAACAGACAACCACTAACATTACATATATTTTGTTCACTTAATTTCATATTTATAGCTTTAAAGATCAAACAGTCTATATTAGTTATGCTGTTGGCTCTGCCTCACTGTATATTATTTTGTATAATTACATAGCTGCAATAATCATACAAGATGTAAATCTGTATCTACATACCTGCCAACCATGCCGGCAATGCCATATCTGATCGGATCCTGAAACAACAGGGAGAAGAAGTTTGTTAAAGTTTTAATTTAGAGATGTCTACTATTATAACCAAACCACCGGGCTCGGTTATCGCATCCAAGGATCATGAGTTGAATCCCTGCTTGGCAATAATCTTCGTGATGACTGATATACGACATCACATTACATTGCTAATCCTCTCTCACCACTGATGCAAGTGGGTAAGTTATAAGTTACATGCAGAGATGGGGTGTGCTTTAGTACTTGTTAACCTTCCAGGATTCCAGCAAAGAGTGGTTAGCTTACCACATTGTCTGTTAGCCCTCAATTGCATACAATTTATGCTAAGTATTCAAACAAACATAACTAAACTGTTATAAAAAAGGAATGAACAAAAATGACCCCCAACAGCAGTCTGCTATCTAATAAGAGTTGATTCATAATAAAACAACACCCAATGAGAACCAATCTGTAACCTGCTTTATAAGCTCAAGGGAATGAGCAAACGAAGCCATAAGACAATGTGTGTTTTCTAAAACTGTACTGGGTTCAGTTTTAGTAAATATTTAAGAAGTTTAAATATGGAAAGGTCCCACTTGACCAAAAATCTTGATTGACTATGAAATGTATATAAACTGTAAGACACTTTTTATAAGTGAGAACTTTATTTTTGCTATTAATGGCGAGTTTTAACTCTCGCAAATTCAAAGATTTTGCTAAAATTACAATCATGTTCACTGTCCGAATGTTTACAATATCAGAATAAAAAATGCATTTCAGGCGTTTCACTTTTCAAACGTCGCTTATTTAACATTTCGTGAATAAATAATATAGGACAAATCAGAGCAAATTCTCGAAATAAAGTTTATGTGAATCTAAAATATTTACAGTATACTGACTGAAATACTACTAAAACAACAACATAAACTTTAACTACAGTATTAAAGTTTTTAATATTTACTTGTAAGTTAAGTAAATATGGGTGAAGCTCCGCCTAGTTCATCATTTTTATATACTGTTACTGTGAGTATCAAAACAATTATTGGCATCAATCATTGTTAATATATTTTACTGCTTGTTTAACTGACATCACCAAGATAAAGTTGTGCCAACGACCAGTCACTTACAATGTATCTCTCAGCACTAAGGTTGTGTTTTCGATCCCAGTTTAATCAGCCCAAAATTTTGATATTTGAGAATGTTCATCATTTACTTCCTGAAGGATGGCCGTTTTATCCAGGGGTCAAATTACTCAATGAATAAAACTGTATGGCATGATAACTACATGTATAAATTGTTGAAAATTATTATGTCTTAATTCACATTTAAAATAAAGAATATTAAAATCTTACTTCAAGGATCACACTTTTACTACTACTGCCTGGCAGATTGAAGACATTGAATCATTACAAATTTATTCAGTGACCTGTATCCGATAGTTTTTCTTGTTGTGTAAAATAAATCAATATTATTGTAAAGAATGATTTTGATTTTATATCCAATTGTCAGAGTCATGCGATGGTGTCTTAGTCAGAAATGCTATTAGAAAATGTTAATTATACACTCAGGGACTTTGAAAATGCACCACTAACATACAGTTAATTTTAGTGCAGTAAATGTCATCTGATTTCAAAGAAAGTTTATATAAGTTAAAAGTGCCATCTGTCTTTCACTATTAAATTTTTTTGGAGCCTGTGTGGTTCCGGCTAAGAATAGAATCACTGACGATCTCTGCAGAGGGGTAGGAATCCTCCGAATGGGTGTCATGTTCATTTTATCATTTTTGTCATGTTCACTATTGTGGTTAAATTATCAACTCCTGTGTGGTTTCAGGGAGCCATATGAGTGATGGCAAGAATAGGACCACTGTGGCTTATGCATGTCGTAAGAAGCGACAATTTGAGTAATACGATAGAATTTGCTGAAATTCTGCAGTTCTGCAGGTATCAAGGTTCTAGGTTCATTCTGCATATTCATTTGTTGGTGTATTTTCATTTTAATCTGTGTGTTAATTTGTTGTCTTTGTACATGTAGAGTGAACCTTGAATCTTCCTTCCTGTTGGCGTCGAATAACCTATAATGTGTTGGTACGCAGTAAAACCCTATTCATTCATTCATTCATTCATTCTATTAAAATTTCATGACTGAGACTACCCCAAAAAGTGAAAAATCACAGATGTCATTAATGAGTGTATATTTACATTCACACTGCAACTAAATGAACTATATAGATTAACTGCATTTCATTTCCCAATGAAAAACACTTGCAGCTGAGCAGAGCTAAAAGGACCAGTTTGCATTTCATTGGTTACACGATTTTGTTTTGCTGGCGAGACGTCACATTGCCGTTAGTTTCACGTGATGTTTGCCATATGTTGTCGTACAAATGTGTGCACTTACTCACAAGCATTAAACTTGCCTAATGTTTTTCATCACCTGAAGAAAACTCAAAATTCGTTTTTTAATCCTCAAATAAACTATTCACTATAAAATGCCATTTTATATCAAGATTGTTACAAACACTATAGTACAGCTGCTATAGTATGGGTAATATTTTTCAAAAAAAATTAGCGATGTTGTTTCTTTGATTAATTAATTGATAAACTTAAAAGCAAAAACACTTAAATGATCAGTTACTTCAATCCTTGTTAAGCCATGGTAAATATTATGCCATCTGGAATAATTCTGATCGGTTAAAGATAGATAATACCTGTGTCAATTTTGAAACACTTTATAATTTCAACGGGAACACTCAGGTAAGTGTCCCTGAACCAGTTGCGGAATCAGGATTTCACTTCAGTGTGAGCAAAAATATTCCCAATTTTTCAATGTGTGTGTGACACAGTGTGGAAGAGAGTTTGGAAAGAGTGGTTATGTTAATCGAGTATGTGAGCCTTCAATGGCATGAAAATTGCATAAAAATGATGTTAAATATATAAACCTGTATCAGTGTCTATCGATTCATACAATACAGACTCACAGTGCTGGCTTATTATGAATAAGACAATCAAAAGGAAAAAGATAATAAACAGAAAATGAATGTTTTTCGTGAGACATATTGGACATAGATTTCTAAGGAGCATTGTACAACAGATAGCTAGGATAGCCTGATTAAATGGTGAATGGACAGCTTTTTATTATTTGGATATCCGATCTGCAGTCGGGAGACGCAAAATAAAAATCTTTAAAAAGGCTCCATATAGCACTAATAGCTAGGATATCCAAATGATAAAAAACTGTAATCAGGCTAAAAACAAAGTAATTCACATTTTAAATAGCAGGGAGTGGAACGTTCCTAGATGGTTTTTGAGTATACGGCTGTGGGAAGAGTGCGGGAGTGGGTTGTCACCCACCTACTTGCTTGCAGTTGGAGAGTCCTCCACAGACAGTTTATTTTTAAATAGAACTGGAAATCAGTAGTTTTTAGTGACTTTGAAACAAACTGTGAAGTATTTCAAATTGCCCTAAATTACATGACTAAAGCATGATTTTATTGGATTTTTCACATTTTAATCTTTTTTTTTTTATTTCCTTCATTTAACTGTGAGTTACACGAGTATGCCTAGGAATGCCCCAGAATAGATCGCATATTTAACATGTCGTTTATAATGTTAGCAGAACAGTGACAACCAATGATTTCAAAACCCTCTGACGTCCCGTAAATAGAACAAGTCACGTTCAAGGATAAAATAAAAATAGAACTAGAACATCCAATAACTTAACGAGTACAGAGCATCAAAAACACTACGGCATGTATAAAGCACGTTACCTGTCGATGATTACCAATTGAACTTACATTTGAAACGTTCCGACAACTGGAAAATTGCACTTTTCGAAGATGTCTCACACTTTTCGCAAACAATTGCACGACGGATTTTCCGCCCGAAGTTGACATCTTGGGAATCCCCGTCTAATTTGGCTGTAGGACAGACTACACTATTTATTACACCGATGCCTGTACTCTATATCTGTGTCAAACTCAATATAGCTTTTCTGTTTAATTTGAAGAAAACCATGTGTTAGATATCTTGTTTAGTGCTTTATATAAACTAGTTATTTTAGTATCAATAAGTTCTTGTTCGGTATGAAGCAAATATAACATTTATCGTTGATCGAAAGAGTGTACTCTGTCCCATACAAAAATGTGAAAGAGGATTTGTCTCCCTTAGTTTTCGTGTCGGAGGCCCGGCATTTAATTATATATACATGCATCTACCATGTAATCTCATTTAATCGCCGTAATAGGGATGATCAGAGACATAGATACATGTATCTGGGGTTAGAGTACAGGACGATCAAATAAAAAATATCAAATCGTTCGACAACGTGCTTATGCACTAGTAGCTACCAGTGACTTGAGTACATTGTTGTTGTTTTTTTCTCAGTTTTTTTTTTCAGTGTTGTATAATGTTAACTAAATAAGTTTAAACCAACTGGTCACATCTCAGCAGAGAGTCACACTAACCAACTTATGGATATAAACTGTATTCAGCTATTAGAGAGGCATTCGAATCTTATCACTGTTCAAGTATACACATTATTAAAGTAGAATTCTAGAACATATTGTGTCATATAGTTTATCATACATTCAGCCTAATAATGTAATAACATAACATGTATGTCTCTGCACCTACATACAACATAGACTTAATAGCATGTGGGTTGATCACTGCATCAAGTAAATCATAGATGAAATCTGAATAAAATAAAGAGTTGTACGTAGTGACAATGCTCAGAAGGTAAAAACAATAATAGAGAAAAGGAAAATTAAAAAAAAGAAATAGCAGTGAATGCAAACAGTTGCTTTTCCAAATTTTACACGCACAATTCCTCTCGAACCAACCTCAACCAAAGAATTTGAGAGCTTCTTCTAAAATTCCTTGCCTAAACCAACATATCTTTGGGGATTTTGGTATAAAGAAGCGAACCGAAGTTTAAATAAACAGTATACTAGTATATAACATTTGCGTACTGCTCGGGACTCTGCCTGGTCTCAACGCACCAGTGTGATCGGACAAGTTGGGTCCACAAGCTGGGCAGTGATTCGCTGGGCAATCATTGTATATATATATATGCTCTGATTTACTTTCACCTCTCGGACATCCACGCATCGAGCAAATGCCGAAATACTACCACTGCGTAGGTGAAATCCTAAATCTGCCACTTATAAACTTTGTGTGGCTATTTTTAAAGACACAATATCAAAACGACCCCCCCCCCCCCCCCCCCCCCCCCAATAATTGAAACGCCCCTACGCATATGAACTACCCTATTATTTAATTCGTAGACATAAATCTAAAGTAAAAACTAGTGATGTGGTCGTGTTATTTGTTGTGTTGTCATTAAACTCTTTACTTCTGTTTTCTTTAATTTGAGACTATCTGCGTACATTTTGCAGATCGGTAAAGACAGGCCATGGTCAAATATTCACGACGAACACTGTATTTTTTAACGAATCGTTGTTTTAAATGATACAATTACGGGCAATATGAAATGACCAGTGTACGGCGTATTGCAACTATATCCTATACATGTAGATCTATATTTTTAAAATGCATTTCAGGAAAGACGACACTCTGGTGTTTCTGTTGCAGTGTGGAGGCAAACGCTTTCAGAGAGATAGATGAAAACCTGATTGATATACACAGACACGTCACAAGCCTGTTAAAACACTTGACATGAACTTAACAACGACAAAGTATATCCAGATCCTATGTTGAAGTGTGATGCTAAACATCAATCACAATTCGTGTATCCTACACTTGCAAACCATATTTATATAAACCATTCTATATATGGTATACCCAGTGAAGAATGCCTCAAATGAATCCGAGTGGAACCACCGTCCTCTCGCAAGTAACTGGTAAACTTACTCTCATAAAGTTGTTTATTCGAGCGGGACACAATCCCACGAGCCCGTTTACAAGTGAAATATTGTATCCTCAATAGATGATATACCAAATGGTCTGGACCGGTTTCTTTTTCATGTAATGGGTTACAATTATTATTGATAATTACTAATCATATTTGACCATGTCAAAACAATAGATACATCAGTTTTTGTGTGTTTTTTTTTGTATAGGATTTAACGCCATTTCCAGCAAACAGTCTGTCGTGTTTTGAAAATGGCGTTATTACCTGTCATGTGTTGAAAATGGCGTTATTACAATGGCGTTATTACCTGTCATGTGTTGAAAATGGCGTTATTACCTGTCATGTGTTGAAAATGGCGATATATCCATTTATTGCATGTGTAAATGTGTTTATAATATTTTTTTCATTAAAATTCAGTCCTTTTAATTATGTTAAAAGTAGGTGTAGTTTTCACTTTTGAGGAGAGCGATAAAGAGCTAGTCGGATACCATCAAATATAATCAAATTCTTTATTAATAATTATAACTCTTTTATTTAACATTTTCAAACTAATTATCATCAAATAATTTGTGCTAAGTGTAAACATTAACCACGGATGCTCAATAAAATCACATAAAATGACTATTAATCAGAGGGCTCATTTCCTACCTAATATCCCTGATTATTAAAAATAATAATAGTAAATAAAGTAAACCATTACGTGGTTATAGTATATATTACATAAAATACAGTACTTCTCCAGCTATTGACTTAGTCGTTTAATGACATATCCATCTATGGAAGTGGCGTTTGAGCAGCGACCTTTTTTATTGGAGATCAGCTGGGGGACAGGCGACGACAATGACCCCACCAAATCCCTATGCTGGACCTAGTTGCCCAATGACAGATCCGTCAATAGCTATGGGACAGCAGAACCAATGGAATTAAATCCAGCTGCAGCTCGTGTTTACGGTAGGCCCACTACATCTACGTTACATCCTGGCAATGTTTATAAACAAGTGCCAATGATTTACGAGCAATTTGGACCGCTCAACAATGACATTAAAGACCTCCCTGAAACAGCTCAAATATATATCTCTTAGGCTGCATAATCTCAGACAGAGAAATTGGTTGACTGGGAAGAAAGAGTAGTGATTCTTGCTATGAGAGGTTATCCAGACATGACATATGAGATGATAAACAAACAGTTAGTCTCCAAGTTCTGCAAAGGGTGCCTGGATAAAGCAGCAGGTCAATATGCTCTAAATTTCAGACTCAAAACCATAGAAGAAGCCGTCAACAAAGTAAGATGGTACCAACATACGGACCGCATAATGTATCGGTCGAAAGGAGAAGTAAAGTTGGTGTATTCCGAAGCCGACTTTGAGTACGATGGTGATGTTGAAAATCCTGCTTTTATTATAGCAACCTCGAGGCAGACATGGCCAACAAAAAGCTAGCCGAAGATGTTAACAAGGTCTGCAATTACATGCAAGCCGACCACAATAGTTCAAAACACGGAAAACAAAGTGGATCAGGTCGCCGAGGTCTTAATAAAGCTTTACATTTCGTCCCCAGCAAAAGTCCCCTATTAAAGAAAGAAAAACCGCAGTTAAGTGCTATCGATGTGGAGAGCCGGGGTATTACAAACAAGAGTGCCCGAAGGGACAGCCGTCGGAGCAAAAGAAAGTGTCGTTTATGTCGAAGGACACCAAAGCTTTTAAACGACGAGGGGTCGGACTGTTAGGCTCGCCTTTGTCTTGACACAGCGGCTCAAGTGACTATAATTTCAGACAGGATTTACAAGATTTTAAGTGGGCAATGGCCAGTGGTGCGAATGATAATGCTTCAAACTGCGGTTCGTGAGATGAAAATGTGTGGTTATGTTATATCTCTGAAATTGGGAAAATCCTGGTGTAAAAAAAAACTTTGTATGTAGCCCCGATAGAAAATGATATGCTCTTGGACCTAGACTTTTTGAAGGTTTATGGCAATACTATCAATCTAGAAAATACGGAGCTGAGCATGGGATCTGAAGTTTTTCCGATGGGTATACATAATGTTAAAGAAGGTACACATGTGTCAGAAGTGACAGTCCCATTATACAGTGTGTCAAGTATTGGTCAACATAACAGTCTTTGTAAGACGGATATATCGTCTTACAAGAGAACAATCTAGGACCAACGGTTTATTAAAATGAGAACATACCTTAACAGAGTGGACGCCAGTAGTAGTCGACGGCCCAGTCTGCATGAGACACGGAGGCAAGCAACAGTCCAGTCGTCATACGACGAATGGGTTATCTTCCAGTATGAGTCGACAGTTCAGTTTTCATACGACGGACTTGAGACACAGACAGACAAGTGGGAGGCGACAGTCTAGTGGTCATATGACTGACATATCACCATCCAGGAGCAGTTGAAGATCCAGTCCACATATGACGGACCGCGATCGCAGACGTTCCAGTAGTGACCAGCATTACTGTGAACCCAGTTCCAGATACAGGGAGAGACGGAAAAGGCAGATCGTCGCAGATGGTCTCCCTAACATTCATCATCCCTGGTCTGATGAGTATGAGGGCACATTGGCTGAAGTCAGCACAAGTCCATGGTTCTGTTGCATGAAATGGATAACCACTGGGCACAAATCTTCATCAACGTAACGCTGAGCTCTAACGCCACGTGCTCCACTAACGTTATCTAAGAAAACCAAACGTGTTTTCCCATGATTAGTAAATCCAACCCATACCAGGGTTCTTGAGTCACCGAAACGATTTCGCTGCTTGACACAGGAATCAGCGAACATTTCATTACGTCGTCGGTACAGGTACTGACGTCGATCATTGAAATCAATTTGAAATTTGCACTCGTCGGCCAAGGTGACTTGTTGTCAACGACGTAATGACAATCTTTGATGTTGTTTAGCCCATTATCTGCGATTGTGGTGGTGAACTGGAGTGAAACGTTCATGACCATATGGACGTTTTAGATGTGATCCAACTTCACGTAGCCGACGTCGAATGGTACGCACGCTTACACGATGACGAGTTCGGCTTTTGGTGCTCCTGGCAGCTACCTCTGGAACAATAAAACGCCCACGTAAATGAGACAACAATGTTTCTGTCCTGCTGACGTGTGTTTAAAGGCGGACGCCCTGTCACAGTTGCACCGTACCGTTGTCTTACACGCTTGATAGTGTGCACCAAAGTACCTTGTACTTTGAGCTGCGGTGATTCCAGCCTGTAGCTGCCCAACTGCATGATAATAGGGCCATTTCACCAAGGATTGTTTTGGTCCCGAGAGTACCGGATCCCTTTTTTAGTCGATCGGCCCTATTTTAAATAAGTCGGGAACCTGCGTGCACTAACGTGCACTAACCTATACCTTCGGGGTAAGATCTGGCGCGATCGCATTAGTCCCCCGAGGGTCGGGTACCTAAAAAGTGATCGGCTACTGTTTTTAAACAAGTTGACAAACAGTAGCCGATCAAAAACCGTCGGCCCGTGGTCGCCTTGGTCGTCCGAGGGTCCTCTGAAGGTCCACTTGTCTCGCCCGCCCTCTGGAGCCCTCTGGAGCTTTCGTTTAGCCTCTGCCGCTCTCTTCCGAGGGTCGTGCATAGTGTCGGCAGAGTGTAAGCACCCGACCATCACCAGATCCTCGGACGACCAGCCCGCATGGCCCCGTAAATGCCCGTAAGTGCCCGATCACACATGCAGATAGCCGACTTTCACCCGCTCTTTGCACGAGAGTGGCAGAAGATGTCCAAGAGTAGCCGATTAAGCACCGAGACAAGCCGATTAGGGCGACCTATATAAATAGGGGTCCCAAAGAGCAGCAGACCATAACGCGCTTCGACACTGATCGCGCAACACCTCTACAGACCAACGCTATGCCCAAGGGAAAAAAGACCGGCCAGGGAAAGAATGCCAGAACTATGCCTCCACGAATTCCAACGCCGCCGGTTTGTGAGGTTCCGGTCGAGGTTCCGGTGGAGGTTCCGTTCGAGGTTCCGGTCGAGGTTCCTGCCGGTCGAGTTCTGCCTCCCCTCGACGAAGAAAAGACAGCTCCCCAGAAAAAGAAGGCAAGGAAGAGTGTCACCATGTCTGCCACTGAAGAGAAGGATATGGTGGACTTTATCCAACAGAACCCCTGCCTCTACGACAAGTCCAAGAGGGATTGGCTCAACAAAACGGTCAGAGATTAGCTGTGGAGGACCCAGGCGGAAGTGATGCAACATCCCAGAGAAGAGCTGACTCTCTGGTACGAGTCCATCCGGACCCGACTCTCTCGTCTGAGGAAAACCAAGTCCGGCCAGGGAGCAGTCCGTATCAGACAGAGACCAGTAAGTATCTACAATTACTTAATTGACAGTTTTATTTGCAATGTTTTTCATATGTTGCAGTAATATTAAATGTTGAAATTAGTGAAAGGCGCAAATTTGAATCAATACAATGGTCAATATTCACTGTACGAATTATCAATCAAATATTTTGACCCGTTCCATCTTATTTACATAAAACTTGTGCTGCGTTGGGAATTTGGTTCAGTATACAAGTGTATCATGTGTGGAAATATGTTTTTGCTGTTTATATACTATTTCTTTTAATTTGTGTCTTTTCAGATGGATCCTGGAAAACTTCTCCTTCCTGATCTCCCACATGATAGAGATTCCAAGGAGGAACACTGTATCTATGTACGCGAAGGCAACCGCTGCAGCTGCAGCTACTTCGACCTCCGTAGAGGTGATCCCTGACGACTGCATCCTGGACGTTCAGGAGATGCCCGACATTCCATCCATTCAACCAACGTCGGAGTCTTTTGAGCTGCGACGCCCGTCTCACACCGAGAGAACTACGACCATCGTCAGGGGCAAGAAGAGGCCAGCTCCCGGCGCCGACGACTCTACTAGTACTGACAAGCGCGCCATTGATGAGATGCAGTCTCAGACGGAGCAGAGCAGCGAGCTAGCCCAGCTCTCCAGGGACCTGCTGCAGACTATTCGGCCCACCACCAGCCTAGACAAGCATCACATGTGCGGCTACCTGTCCAGTCAGTTCAACGAGGTACGCCCAGAGATCTGGAAACGTTACAGGGCCAGATTCTTCCTGCTCTGCGAGGAGATGGTAGCGGAGAATGATGCAGCAAACGCCGCCGAACGTCAGAGTCAGCCTCCGCAGCAGCATCAGCAGCCTCTGCAACGGCAGCCTCTGCAACAGCAGCAGCCTCCGCAGCAGCAGCCTCAGCAGCCTCTGCAACAGCAGCAGCCTCTGCAACAGCAGCAGCCTCCGCAGCAGCAGCCTCAGCAGCCTCAGCAGCAGCAGCCTCAGCAACAGCAGCCTTTCCAGCAGCAACAGCATATCCACAACGAGTGGCAGCCTCCCCCTAGCCAGTGGGGCACCCAAACGTATCCTGGAGCGACTCCCTGGAATTCCATGGACTACTAATGGGTGCCAACGTTTCCTGCACAGACCGTCACCAGATCGTCGCCCAGGTCACCTAGCTGCCCACCGTTTAGGACACCAACCCAAGCCACTCTGAACACACCGCAGCTTCCTTCCCAGGGAAGTCTTGACTGGACTAGCTTCAACGATTCATTCAGCTCCTTGCTCAACCAGATCCGAGACTCGCAGGACAGCGTGGTAGACCAAGTTGCCGACGACCAACAGCCTGACCAACAGTCTGATGACTCTGATGACCAGCCGCCCTCTGATGACCAGTAGTGATAAAAACAATCTGTCTGACATTTGGATTATTTGAACAAGCATTGCCTTTCGATTCCAAAAGAGACTTTATGTTGTAAATATGTTATTAAATTGTTTTGTTATTCATTATTAAACTTTTGAAAATGTTTATCAAATGTCTTTGTTCTATTAAAAAATGTGTTGATAATGGCAACAAAAAAGAAACCAAATAAAAGGGGAACTTCAATAATTATTTGAGGTAAAAAAATATTGAAGTTGCACTTTTTTATTCTTCTTTTTTGGTGTTTGACAAAAATGAAATGAAAAACACACACAAGTTCATTAACTAAATTAGCCCAATTTACAGCTTCAATTTAGTTAGTGAACCTGTGTTTTTTTATTTGATTTTGTCACTGATTTCTTGGAAGAATAGGGCTTTATTAAGTACAAAGACATTTACAATTAACAAAGTCAAAACAGTATACAAAAGTATTTTAAAAGACATTTTAAAATAGACATTAAACAGAATGTCAATATCTTTAGTTGTCTCTGGGCTGAAGAGCTCTATCCTGCCAAGGAACCGACCCAGCTAGACTGTTGAAGTAGTGCTTGAGATAGTCCCTCTGGTTGTTTCGTTCAACATTGTCCCTGTTGTGGCCAAGGTTTTGGGCAAGGTCATGCATCGCAGTTCCATTTCTCCACTCTCTTGGGATAAGGTTGTGGTCTTCATCTTCCTTATCCATTTCTGCATTCTGCATCTGTGGGTACCTCATCCTCATGATGTTGTGAAGAATCACACTTGCTTCCACATTCAGTCTGCCTACTTCAGGGGTCACTTGCATAGGCGTTAGCATGCACCGCCACCGGCTAGCCAAAATCCCGAAGGCGTTTTCCACAACACGTCTGCCCCTGGATATCCTGTAGTTGAAGATGGTCTCCTCTCTGCTTAAACCTCTTCTTGAGTAGGACTTCATCATGTAGTTACGTAAAACAAAGGCATCATCACCCAGAAAGAAGTAGGGCAATTCAACGTTGTCGTTGGGCATTGGCGCTGGAGCAGGCAGATTCAGCATACCTTGTTCAATGCACTCCTTCAGTTCTGATGCATTGAAGATCTGCGCGTCAGACTTATGTCCATACCCACCAATATCAATCCATAGAAATCTGTAGTTGACATAGACCAGAGCCATCAGTACCACAGAACAGAACTTCTTTTAGTTATAGTACAGCGACCCACTGTTAGGAGGTTTCCTGATTGCGCAATGCTTACCATCCAGAGCTCCAAGGGCGTGTGGCACATTCCACCTCTTCTGAAATTCATCAGCGATTTCTTTCCATTCTTCAGCAGTTACAGGACAGGGGATTACTTCATCTTTGTACTCTTCGACAATGGCCTTGGTCACAATAGGAATGAAGGCAGCAACTGTATGGCGTGACACTCTGAAAGAATAGGACACTGTTAGGTAGCTATCACCAATCGCCAGGTATCGCAAAGTTGCGGCCAGTTTCACCCCAGGATCTATAGCCAGCCGGTAGTTGGTGTCCATCTTCTGTATACGTGGGCCAATTCGAGCCAGCATCTCATCATACATCTCTGGAGGCATGCGCAGAAAGTTTCGGAAAGCAGCAGAATCACCGACCCTCATCTCTTGCATCAATGCATCGTATTGGCCATAGTGTAACCTTCTGTCATCACCCAGCCAGGGAGCACACCAAAACCTGGAAATATACGAAATATAAGAAATTTATTCAGAACAATATCAATACCAGAGAATTGTAATGAATCAAAACACATAAAGAAATCCTTTTAAATGTCACAAATAATTAATTGTTACTTGATAGAACAGCAACGCATATATTTACTCAAAGTAAAAAAATAAACTGCAAACTTTTCTCAGAACAGGTACTGAAACAAAACACAGGTGAAAAACCTTTAACAATTTACAACAACTTACTTCTTTTTAGCATATCTTCTCTTGACCCTGTTCCTCCTCCTCAGCATACTTTCTAATCTTGTAACATTTTGCTGTGCTATAGCAGTACGGAGTTGTAAAGCTACAACAAGCCCCAGCACTGCTTGTTGGTCCATGACCTTCACTGGCTTGTCAGAAAATGGTGAAAGGCTTCGATCTGGCTCGATTTATACATGTATAGTCGGGCCACAAAAACACCGATCTCTCGCAGACCTAGGCAAATTAAGTCGGCCGAAGAACGTTAACTTTCGGGTTTCTGCAGCTACGTGCGTCAACATAAGCCTACATTCGGCCACTCTCGCGCGAAGAACGGCGTAAGAACGGCGGACATCGGCCACAGAGCGGCCGAAAGCGTCCTCCCCCGAGCCGGGATCGCCCATTTTCGGCCCCTCTCGGCCGAACAACGTGCGAAGATCGCTCACTTGCGCACGAGATGCGGGTCTCTACCGGGCCTTTGTCTTATACCAGCGGGTACTTGAGCGTACTTTCGCATACTTGCGCCCCTGAAACGTGTCGATCGCTCGAGGAACGTCCGTGAATCGTCCCTCGCCGTGGTTCATTGGTCGGGACTCAATCGGCTTAAAAAATGGAGACGATTGGAGGCGATTGAGGACGACAATCTGGCCGATCAAAAAAATAAATCATCGGAGATTATCTGGTACAGATCGGGCCGATTGGAAAAAAACAATCGTTGGTAAAATGGGGGTATAACGTTCCACATTCGGTAGTTTCATACTGACGTTGGCAGTAGTATGTGGGACGCTTTGGATTTACGGACTGCGCATGCGCGGCGCTATCTTGGATGTGTTCGTGGAAGCCATCTTGTTTCGTATATATGCGCATGCGTGGTGGCCATTTTGGATATTCGTCATTGTGCGCGGCGGCCATTTTTTACGCATGTCGGAAGGCGGTCATCTTGGATGACTACTAATGGTACCACGTTTGTGCATATGCGATGGCCATTTTAGATAACATCGTATGTGCGGTCATAGTTTTAATATTGAAGCTGACTAACATCATTTCGAAATTTAGAACGATAGTCATGCGTTTGATAAGAACGTCTCAAAAGTATACAGAGCTGACTTGTATACTCTATCTAGGGCGTGGTCGCTGACATTAGGGGACCAGGCCCTAAACCATAGGAAGAGACGTTTTAGTGACAACCGTTTCTTAAAAAACAACAACAACTAAACATGAATTCATCTATTTATATAACAACTACTACTAAACATATAATAATAAATAATAAAAACTAACTGTAATAAATAACTGAATAAATAATTAAATCTGTAATGAACAAATAACTGAATAAATAATTAAATATAGACTCTATAAATAACTTTCATGTTTCTTCTCGAACGGTCAACACTCAAATGAACGCCCTACGTTTATGAGACGTTTTAATGACAACCGTTTCTTAAAAAACTAAACATTAACTACATCTATTTATATAACAACTACTACTGTAATAAATTAAAACATAATTAAAACTAACTGTAATACATAACGGAATAAATAATTAAAACTGTAATGAATAAATAACAGAATAAATAATTAACTATAGACTCTATAAATAACTTACATGTTTCTTATCCAAAGGTTAACACTCAAATGAATTCCCTACGTTGCACATGACACAGAGTCACGTGATGCACACGACCTTTCTTTTTTTAGGTATAGAATTTCACAACCATTGCATTAGTCGAACCCTCACGCTAAGAGATAAGTGTCAAGCCTATTAGGTGTCTCCTTACTGTCTGCTCTTGTATTGACATGGTACATAATCCCTAAGCAGATTAGTCAACACGCGCCGGATACACCACAATTGTCTATTGATATGTCAGAGTTAATACCTTTACGTGACCCCAGTATGGCTAGCGTCTACCGGATATGAACATGATAGCCCATTCATCAGTCAAAAGTTAATCTCCTTAACGTCGCCAGTATGTCTAGCGTTTGTTTATTAGGCACGGAAGTGTAACAATGGTGTATTCGATTGCCAAACTTAATCACTGGACGTCTTAACCATAGATTAATGGGTTCTTTACTGTACATAGTCATGCTTGTACTGGTCTGGACATGTATGAACGAGTTGAAACCGGTATTTCTATTTTTTACTGACCAATTGTTTATTTTAGTATCGTAGATGTTGCTTTAATTGTATAACACGAACTTTATGGGGGGGGAAATCGGATGTATTGAATTTTTATAGCAAGAGGTAAATATTTAATTTTAGAGCAACACAGGGAAGATTGAAATAAAGTCTTTATTATTATTATTATTACTTTTATCATTATCATTATTATTATTTAAGATGACATATGTTCTTTTTAGTATCGTAAAGGTTACCTTAACTGTGAAACACAAATTTTACGGAAAACTAATGGGTTCGATACTAAAACCGGAATGTGAAAATAATTGTTTCGAAGTAGGGCATGTTATATATTTTTGAAAAGGTATGACCGAGTAAATTACAAAAAATATGTTTTCACCGGTAATGACGTCGTAAAGTCAACTTTTTAATGTGTGATCGTAGCGTATCGAACGAGGAATCGTTGGAAAGGTATTGAAAAGCAGATTTCAAATATATAAGATTTATGGGTCCAGCTGAAATATGTTTCGATTTATGTCAGAAATTAAAAATGAAATCTCTAATAGCGAATCTAGTATGGTACCATATGAAAGAAAATCGAGTGCAGTTTCCAAAATATGTAACTTTTATGAGTCTATGACGACCCCGAGCTGAGATTTTGACGTTTGAATAAACCGGAGGTGACGTCATAAACGATCGAATTTTGAATACGTGTCCGTAACGTATCGAATAATGTATCATTGAAATTAAACCGGAAGTGACGTCATAAAATTAAACTTCATCTTAGAATATTCGTTTTGGTAACGTTTGAAAGCTCTCAGAATACAATCAAAGATGAAGTTGAATGAAATGTGTAACAATTTAATTTTCTTATGTCTCATGAGATTGTAAAACGTCTCATGAGATTTACAAAACGTCTGATCACACAGTGTGCAAGAAAACATTGCATCTCGTCTTGAAAATGTAGTGTTACACTTTGGATACGTATTAGGATTTTGCATATTGACTGTTGAGGATTATGTCTAGTTTGCCCTTATATTAATTTTGTTTTTGGAAATATCGTTTAGTGTGGTGGTAGTGGTGGTGGTGGTTGTGGTGGCGGTGGTGGTGGTGGTTTTGGTGGTGGTGGTGGTGGCGGTGGTTGTGGTGGTGGTGTTATTGGCGGTGGTGGTGGTTGTGTCTATGGTGGTAGGGTGGCTACGGTGGTGGTGGCTGTTTAGGTGGTGGTGGCGGTGTCTGTGGTGGTGGTGGTGATGTCTGTGGTGTCTGTGGTGGTGGCTACGGTTGTGGTGGCGGTGATGGTGGACGTGGAGGTGGTGTCTGTGGTGATGGTGGTGGCTGTGGTGGTGGTGGTGTCAATGCTGATGGTGGTTGCTGTGATGGGGTGGTTGCTGTGCT
The DNA here is from genome assembly GCA_029582155.1 of Panopea generosa. Taxonomy (NCBI): domain Eukaryota; kingdom Metazoa; phylum Mollusca; class Bivalvia; order Adapedonta; family Hiatellidae; genus Panopea; species Panopea generosa. Next base: position 9,697,440 of record CM055897.1, on the reverse strand, counting down.
GGTGGTGGTGGCGATGGTAGTGGCGTCAATGGTGGTGGTGGTGGCGGTGGTGGTGGTGGTGCTGTCTGTGGTGATGGTGGTGGCTGTGGTGGGGTGGTTGCTGTGGTGGTGGTGGTGGTGGTGTTTGTGTCTGTGGTGGTGGTGGTGACTATTGTGATGTTGGCTGTGGTGATGGCTGTGTTGGTGGTGGTGATGGTTGTGGTGGGGCTACGGTGGTGGTGGTGGTGGTGACTATTGTGGTGGTGGTTATGGTGGTGGTGACCCTTGTGATGGTGTTGGTGGTGGTTGTGGCTGTGGTGGTGGTGGCTGTGGTGGTGATGGCTATTGTTGTGGCGGTGTCAACTTTTTTGCTTATTCTTCTATTGTACTTATTTCTAATCGCATGGTATGTCTTAAATAGAATGCTCTTAGTAGTCTCGGGATAAGTTTGTGTTGACTTAACAACAGGCTGCGTTTTATTCTGAATGGTACGGTATGTCCAGCAATGACTCTCAGTATTTGCCACTTCCGATGAAAATAATCAGAATCTCTGTCCATGATAGGTATCCTGGATTCCACGATATGGCGTGCAACAGTACTGACTGCATCTAGTTGCTCAGGAATAATATGTTCAATCATCAGTTTTCTGTCTCTCACATTCGTTGTTCCCAATTCAAGTAGATAATAATAAAGTCTGTAGACTCTGGAGTTCTCCATTTAAATGTACAACTTTTTTAATTTTCTATTTTTTAGGATCCTTGGCGGAAATGGTCTCTAATTCTTTTCTCTGTGGTGTTTTGTACAGCTTAACTGACACGCCTATCTCCTTCAGTCCGCTGTAAAACTTGGAAGCTCCCATGAGGTCATTACTGTTATACTGGTATTGACTGTCTTTCATCAAGTCTGTTATTTGGGATCCTGGTATGGTTGTCCTTTCATTAATTAATTCACCTTCATCAGTCCACGTTAATAATTTCTCCGGGTCTTTTATCAGTTGTGTTAGTATCGATCCAACGTTGGATTTATAACGGAATGGCATTGTGTCAAGTATTTCATTTGTTGTCAGTAATTGGTTTTCTTTACCACCTAATTGATCAACAACGTAAAATCCTCTTGGATCCTTTCGTAGTTTGCCTTCAGCCATTAGACGGAAATGACGAGTCCACTTCTCTACATCCTTTTGCCTTTCTCAATTAAACAGTTTACCTTCTTCCCCATTATAAATTTTCGATGTTTTTATAATGTGATGTATCGACTTGTTACACCTTTCATTCAATTTCATCTTAGATCGGATTTTTAAACTTGAGAAAATACTGATGTATCTAGACTCCGAGTTTGTTGAAATCGACATATAATTAATGAAGAAATGGCATATTTACGCATGAGTGATTCCACTTCCGATCCGACTAGATCAACTGATAGAGCCTAAAAAGTTACCCACCAAGGCTATATTATCTCAAAATTGACCCGGTTATGATCGTTTGAAATTACGGCGCAATAAAGCGTTGTATTGTGTGACGTCACACAACTTTTAAATCGTGATATCTCGTAAACGTTAAGAGAAACGCCTATTCGCATAACATTTTCCTTATGAGTGTGTTCATGTCCGATAGACGCTAGACATACTGGGGTCACGTAAAGGTATTAACTCTGACATATCAATACACCATTGCGGTGTATCTGGCGTGTGTTGACTAATCCACTTAGGGATTATGTATAATGTCAATACAAGAGCAGACAGTAAGGAGACACCTAATAGGCTTGACACTAATCTCTTAGCGTGAGGGTTCGACTAATGCAATGGTTGTGAAATTCTATACCTAAAAATAGAAAGGTCGTGTGCATCACGTGACTCTGTGTCGTGTGCAACGTAGGGAATTCATTTGAGTGTTGACCTTTGGAGAAGAAACATGTTAGTTATATTAGAGTCTTTATTTAATTATTTATTCAGTTACGTATTACAGTTAGTTTTAATTATGTTTTAATTTATTACAGTAGTAGTTGTTATATAAATAGATGTAGTTCATGTTTAGTTTTTCAAGAAACGGTTGTCATTAAAACGTCTCATCAACGTAGGGCGTTCAATTGAGTGTTGACCGTTCGAGAAGAAACATGTAAGTTATATACAGAGTATATATTTAATTATTTATTCAGTTATTTGTTCATTACAGCTTTAATTAATTTTTCAGTTATTCATTACAGTTAGTTTTAATTATTTATTATTATATTTTTAGAAGTAGTTGTTATATAAATAGATGAAGTTGATGTTTTTTTAAAAAAAAAACAGTTGTCACTAAAACGTCTTCTTCTATGGCTTAGGGCCTGACCCCCTAATGTTCGCAACCACGCCCTAGATCGAGTATACAAGTCAGCTCTGTATACTTTTGAGACGTTCTTATCAAACGCATGACTATCGTTCTAAACTTCGATATGATATCAGTCAGCTTCTATATTAAAACTATGACCGCACACACGACGTTCTCTAAAATGGCCACTGCACATGTGCAAATGTGTTACCATCAGTAGTCATCAAAGATGGCCGCCTTCCGACACGCGTTAATGTTGTTGTATGGTGTTTAGCATCGCTTTCAACAATTTTTCAATCATATCGCGACGGTGTCTACTTGAGACAGTATTCTAAGCGCTGCCACACTGGAATATCATGCCACAGACACATGGTATGATACCCCACCCTGTCACATTATACTGACACCGGGCCGACCAGATCTAGAACTCTCCTGCTAATGCTGAGCATTAAGCGAGGAAGCTTCAAGTACCATTTTTAAATATTTGGTATGACACGGCCGGGGATTGAACCCACGACCTTCCGCATGCGAGACGGACGCTCTACCACTAGACCAAGCCGCGGTCCCGACACGCGTTAAAATTATATACGAAACAAGATGGCCGCCACGCACACATCCAAGATGGCCGACGCGCATGCGCAGTTCGTGACTCCAAATTGTTCCATATACTACTGTTGACCTTAGTTGAATATGAAAATAATCGCCGTCGAAAATTGTGTTTGGTCTAACAAAAGGCTTTTAAACATGTACAGAACAAAATTATACATTGATAAGTTGCACGGGATATTCGTGATCATCATGGTTAGTCAACTAAAACAATGCCGCTTACCTTCAAATTTAAACTGAGTATACGCTTTTACGACCCTGATATAAAATACAACCCCATTTTTGAACATTGATAAAAAATAACAAAGTTATAAACAATTAAAAACCCGTGCAAAACTTTTGGCCTAAAGTATATGTAAATTGTCTTTGTAAAAGTGCGAAACTGTAGACACTGTAAGGGAATAAAAATAGGATCTGTTCTGTTCATAAATGCATACGGTAATAGTTTACCGTGACGTACTGATTGCCCGTGGTTGGTATTTAACAGGTCGAATATCTATTAAAGTAGGCATAAACCACCAACTAAAGATATATTTCTAAAATAACTTGTTTATGAATGCAAACATTTTCGTGTATTATCATTGCCTTCCGAATATTAAAAACTGCCAGATACTTCCTTTACACGCGAATAAATAGTTTTACATATACAGTATACATACATACTCGGCCAATGCCGTCATCATATTAGTCTTCGCAGCTAATCATAGATCTAGTTTATATGTCTTATTCTCGTTGTTTACAGGATTTACAAAATATGAATATTTATGAAATAAGGATATTCTTTTGTTTAAGGTAACAGCTTTTACAGCTGATGTTGACTGTGACTAAAGATGTACATGTAGCTCCGAAATGGGAACATGTTTTTTTTTAATCAGCCTAATTGAAAACAGTATTTATAATTGTAATAATAAATAAAATTATCCGTGATACCAAGTTTAATAACAAATAGTTCAAAACATGATTTACACACCTTTACAAAATTAATCAGAATACAGCTTTATAGTCAAATAGTGTGTTAATAAGGGACATAACTCTACTGGTTATAATTATAAAACGTTATTGCATTATCTTCACATAGGCTGTAACTTACATTCGAAGTAAGCTGTAGTGTCTGTATTTCCGTTTGTAAAGATAGGAACAATGCAATATATAAAACATATTAAAAACAGCCAGGTACTTCCCTTGCATGTGAATACATCATTTTATATACACACATTAAACTGATCAGTAAATAAGCTGCTTCGCTGACAAATTATCTCAAACTTTCCGATGATATCCGCACATTCAGTTGTACACACTCGGTCAATGCCGTCATTGTATTCATTTTGCAGCTAGCCATAGATTACGCGAAAGGATCTAGTTGATGTATCTCATTGTTTACGGGCTTTGAAAAATATTGATATAAATGAAATAAGGCCGTTTTTTGTTTAAGGTGGCACATCTTATTAATGATATCAAAGACCAGTCACTAGATAATTCTATATGTACAAAATATAAATGCATATATGGAAAGTAAGTTTTTATATTTTGTTTGAACCGAATTTTATTTGGACATGAGAAGTCGTGCATGGCCGTACAGTGGCAAAATTGTGTCGCTAGTGAATAGTGAAATGAACAAACTTTTTATAGTGATTCGAACCTCCGAACTCTCGTATATAAATGATTACGGAGACAATGATCTGGCGGGGATTCGAACTCACGATCTCCCTGGATTAATGCAGACGCGCTACTTAAGGCGCCGCTAGTCGTGCCCGGTTAGATGAGGTTGTAACATATACAAGAGAGTATATTAACAAACTGGTTTCATTATAGATATACGGCAATACAAACAAATGCATTCATGATAGACATAAATGACGATAGCAACGAAAGGGGTCTGTACATAAAATGACGTCGATATAAATAGATGGAGATCGTTGTAGACATTACGGTCAATATATTGGGTCAAAAGAAACTATATCAAAATATGAGTTAGTTGTAAACTTAACATCATCGGATACCCACGGGTGTCAATTCCGATACTCTCCATATATCACCCGTGGGAAATTACGCTAGCTCTGCGTCGTTTTATTTGAACAGAACAGAACAGAACAAATTACAGCTAACGTTAACGTCTTATTAAAACGGCGTTTTCCTGAAACTAACGTTGCGATTAGATACGTTTCCTCCATGAAATCCTTAAGGAACCAATCACATCACTGTGTTGTGGCTTGGTAGAACCGACGCAATCCCACGAGTGATAAGTGTATTGGAATGGATAACACGCGGGTATCCGACGTCGACGATGTAAACATAAAGGACAATCAACAAAACGAATAATATCAAGCTATACATATGATATGTATGGCGTCGTTATAAACATATGTGTAAGGAACGTGCCAACAGATGAGGTCATTATAGACATAAAGGTCAATATCAACGTTAAAAAGATGTAAGGGACAGGTGTGCTCGTTATAGACATTGTGATGATATTATCAACTATGTTACATACAACATCGATATCAAGTGATATAATCTATATTGGGTACAGATATGTTCTAAATATTAAGGTCATGTGCACAGATATTAACAAATTGGGTTGTTACAGGAATGCATATGAGAGACGATGTCAATAAATCAGTACTTATATTTTTTATTTTGTAACAATTGACCTCCCATTTTCTTAGACAAAAGCTGATCCCAAGTAATGACAACATTTAAAATTAATTATCTAAAACTGTTGATTTTAAAATCTAGGAAATTAGATCCAGTCAAGATGTAAGTTTGCTTTTCGTTGGTGTGAGTACGTGGGTGAATGATTGTTTGAGTGGGTGGTTGGGTGAGTGAGTGAGTAAGTGATTTAGTTAATGAGTGATTGATTAATTGATTAATTGGTTGATTTAGTGCCTGCCTGCCTGCCTGCCTGCGTGCGTGCGTGCGTGTGTTGGGGTGACAATGTGCTTTGGTTGTATGATTGGATGGGTGAGTGAGTGTGTGAGTGATAAAAAAGACAGCATTTAACTACTGCTTGACGTCAGTCGAACTTTTTCTAAGATGAAGTAATTTTTACTAAGTATATTAATGGCGGTTCTACTCTTTGAAAAAAAAACGACGTACCACCCCCACCCCCATTAACTCCTATATGTTATCAAACTTAACTATATTTCTACTGAAACTTATGTGTGCCCATTCAGATGTTGTGTTGCGCACCTCTAAACTGAAATACTGGATCCGCTCCTGTGTATAACGGATTAAATTAAAATAAAAATGAAATCGCGTGACTCATTTATGGTAGTTCACGGTGTTCATGCTCTTCCAACTGAGCTAGCCAAACTGCTGACACATTTTTCTCCTTACAGGTTACGCACACATTGTGACATATAACCCAGATTCTAATAGAGAGACACTAAACATGTATATATTGTTTTGAATATATGTGTAAATTACGGTCCGACGTTGGGCGCCAATGTAGCAAGAAAATATGGAGACAGTCCGAGACTGGAATCCCGGCCATTTCGCTGACAGGGCGAATGCTTTTCCGACTGAGCTAATCGGGCTACTGACATATGTCTCTCCCAAGATATTACTTTCGCGCTGTGACATATATGATTTTATATTGTGTTGTATTTTATCTGATTTGTTAACTGATGATAAATATAAATACTTAATTCGAATGAATAGCTCTTTGCGTTTTTAGTTTTCGTGTTGCTGTTGTCGTAGTTGTGCTCATCAAATTCTGCATCGTCTCTTGAAAATACATTTTGTTTTCATTCCGATAATGCAATATGTTTTAATATCACCGATATAAGTGTTTGCAATTCTACACTATGACTCATGAACTGAAGTGATGTTATAGATAATGAAATGCTTGCAGTAGGTTTATGCAGGTTTATTGTAATTTACTGGCTCTTGTTTCACAAACATATACTTAGATACATACAAACTTAACTCTAAGAAAATCACCAAAATAATAAAAAATATTTAGCCAAAACTTCGGTAATTTTTAAGTATATAAGTAAGATGTTGGTAAAACATAATCGAGATCATAACTTTAAACAATGTAAATTAACATAAACATATTCTAACATACTAGGGAAACATGGCGAATGAACCGTACGCTTTCGGAAAAGGTATGTTTCGTATGGTTTATGAACGTGGACAACTTCATGAAATGATACAAGTAATACGTAATGTTCGATATATTTAAAAAATGTATAGATTTTTCAAATTGCAAGAGAATTTAGCAGCCACAACTTATTAAGGTTTATATCAGTTTAAATATAAAATAGTTGCATGTTATGCTTATCATATTGCATAAGACCGTAATATTATGTGTTTTTTTAGCCAATCATATATGTAATATCTTCAAAAACAATCCATGCTGTTCTGGCTTGCACGAGTTCAACATACAAAACGCCGTTAGCGATTTCTATCTATTCACCAACGACGGCGAAACTGTAAGCTGAAGCGATGGTCCTGATGGCAATAATAAAGTTTGGATAAGTACACGTTTGTATTTAATATATTTATATTACATTTGATTGATCAAAAACAGATATTCTGTTTCATAAGGAAAACATACATTAAATGGTTTTAGGAAACCAACTGGCCATTAAACGGTCCTACACATGCTCTTGCATCGCACGGCTTTTCGAGCCAGTAAGGAATTAGAGTGGAAATACAGTACTTTTGAAAATGTGGTGAATTTCATACATTGTTTTAGATAATAGTATGATATCTAGACAACTATATTTTGTTAATGGATGTTTCTACTTTCAAGCCTTTTTTTTAAAAAAAAAAAGCTCATCATGTCAATTTCTATATAGCTTTTAAAAATATGCCATCACAAATATCTCATGGGTCGTCAACCAAGTTAAACAAGTTGCAGGTGTTTAATATTCAATGCTATTATAAGAATCACTTACCTATCATCGTCGTGATCGTGCGATTGGTCAAAAAATGTCATGTACAAGTTTGTTAGTTACTCACGGAACGCCGAATGAATCTCAGAATGAATCTTAGTGATCTTCTTCCATCAATAAAACTGGGAATGATATGGTATTATAAATTATAGCTCTATGGGATGATATGTGGAAACTGACATGTTACACTTTTTATATATCAATTTGACAACTTAGAAGTATGTCCGCAAAGCTCTCTATAGAATGAAAAACTAATACATGAATGGTACACAAGTACAGCTACTAGAGTGTTTTGAATAACTACTAACTCATATGACTAGATTGATATTACAAATAATAATAATTTTAGGCCCGCTCTATCCATGTGTGTGTGTGTGTGTGGGTGGGTGGGTGGGTGTCTGTCTGTCTGTCTGTCTGTCTGTCTGTCTGTCTGTCTGTCTGTCTGTCTGTCTGTCTGTCAACCCATCCATCTAAAACGCATGGTGTTTAGTTTAAACATTTTTTTTTCTTCTTTTATCGGTTTATTCCGATACAGGGGATAGGTGATTTGCGAATTCATGTTTATTAGTTCAGTCCTTCAAATAATCATTGTTTTTCAATCTCCCAAAAGGAAATATGCGGGAAAGATTGCTAGCTACTTTCGAAGTATGTGTATTCTACTCAGATTCGTATAATGTCTTCTTCCACCATTATGACTGGATAAGTCATATATAACCTGCAATATAAACACCATACATATAAATACTTAAATAAATAAACTTAGAAAAAATACTCAGGTAAATCTTGCTTAGTTTTACAACAAACTTAAATATTGACCGGCTTTCATGCGGATATCTTGACGTCGAATGTTGCTTGGGATTTCATTTTTTGTTATTGATTTACTAACGGACACGGATATGACATTGACATGTGACGTTCGGGTGTGTATGACGTCGTTTGACAAGGTGAATGAGCTCTATTGTCCGAAGGGTCCTAAATAATAACAACACTTAAAAAACGAATTAGTGTGAGAACAGTAGACGTAGTATTAAAATTTAAAGATAAAGTCACCAAAATTACAGATATAATCAGTATGCATTATTATAATCATACTTAGTACAACATATGCATTTAGTATTAGTGACAACAGGGGTCAACGCCTGGGATCGGTCAGTAGCAAATGCGCTGCTGGAGAGATTAACCTTGGCTAACGGGTGCTCCCAACCTCGTCCTTTCCAAATCGTCACATCATAAAAGGAGACAGTTTAAATAAAATCATCCCCTCCATGTAGTTTATAATTCAGGTTAATTTAATGCAGGTCAATTTGCTCTGAAAGTTTATAAGTTGGAAACATCAAAAGCGGCTGCTTAATACAAGTGACTGCTTAATATTTAATTAAATGGAGATTTCCGCTTATACAGGTTTGACTGTATTTGTCTTATGTTGACGGTTATACATTTTCTTTCAAAAGAGGGCTTTGTGGACATACTTCCAAGTTGATTAATTTGTATACAAAAAGAATAACATGTCGATTTCTACATAGCATATAATATATCATACCATAGCATACCCAGTTTTTTTACGGAAGAAGATTCATCAGAATGAATCTGAGTGGCACCACATTGTCCGGTAAGTAACTAGCAAGCATAATTTTGTATAATATTTAAGGACCGATCATACGACCACATCGGTGATAGGTAGACTAGAGATTGTGTTTGTTTGTTCTTGTCAAATCATTAAACACTTATCAATTGCACCCTGTTGACATTAGTTGACGACTCATGGTGATTTGTGATGACATATATATATAAGAGCTACATAGAAATTGACATGAGTAAAGTTATGAACTTGAAAGTAGGATTATCCTTAAACAAAATATGGTTATATCATACCATACCATTATTTAACACGACAAAGTACGAACATCACGACAGTTTTAAAGTACTTTAAAATTCCATTTAGTTATCATTCACATGTCCATGGTTGGTGGGATAAGCTAGCATTCCTGCTGTTCACATATGATAACCAGCAATAAGAATTTGGTATGTAAGAAATGTTTTCTTATTTACACAATTAGTTTACAGATTTAACTTTTCAGGCGGCTTGATTGTTTTTATCTGAATTTGACCCTTTGTATTCTGTCTGTATCTGGCTAGGGCTCATGTTATTTTTATTTATCAGTATGCTTTTGTTGAAATTGCGGTCTTGATTGTTCTGGGTCAACTTGAGATAATGTATTTAGGCTGTGTTGTCTAATTTAAGCTGAATGTGCCTCACTTATTGGGAATAGAGTTACACGGCTTTGTAACAGATGCGTTCTGTTACGGCGATTGAGTCCAAAAACTTGGGTTTCAATAAGATAAGATCTGTCGTTTACTATGATTTAAGCAACAGCTGGTGTCCATGACTTACCCTGCTGTATTCTTACTCCTTCCCAAATATATAACAGATTAAGTTGTTTTTGCATGATTGTCATATTTACATTATGAACTTCTTGGATGTTTAGCATTTTCAGTTAAATAGCTGTTTTTTTTTGGGAATTTGCGAAGTGAGACCTACAGGTGTCAGCAGTAAGGTAAAACGGAATAGACTTCCTATAAGCAAAATCCAATATATTAGCAATTTTAGCAAATTCTTGAGAATTGTGCTGTTGCCTCCCACTGTCAGATATCACTGTAAATTAGAAGAAATACCAAAGGTTAAGAAGAAACCTGTAAATTTATGTATTACAGTCTAAGATCTAGTGTTGGTTAGTCTACCAACTTCAAAATACCTACAGTAAAGGTCAACTACCATTAGGCATTTTGTGTCATTCCAGTGAAATGTGTCAGCAACAACAGCTTGCCAGGATATGTCTGGTATTTCACTGGACTTTAGTGGTTTCTTGACATTTATGTTCCTGTGCTTAATGCATATTTGGAAACCAAGAACTGTCTTTTATGCCATTAGTCATATTAGTCATATTTTACATAAATGGTCTATCACGATGTGTGTATTTTTCGACACCTAAATGAGAACCATGCATTTTTCAAGCATAGTCTTTGGGTATTACAATCAAGCTTTCGTACCTTTAAGTAGAATATCATCAATGAGAAATGAGAGCTGGTCCCTGTATTTCGTCCGTGTATTTCCAAAAAGGTGTTTGGGACAGTCTGTCATGTTTTCAGGCCAACTGTTTTTGTTTTGCAAATTCGTCATATCCATTAACCGATCACTTATTTAAATCTTGGTCACAATTGAGTGTATGCGTACATCCATACCTTCGCATATCGTTGGATATCGTAGGTAAGTATTAACGACTCATTTTTTCTGAAACATATGTTATATTGTTTCAGTTACAGAAGCATGCATTCAAACATGGAGATGCGTAATGCAAACCTTCCTGGAAATTTATACTGGCGGTTTGTGATCTGATTGCCCTGTTACGTGACGTCCACAGACAAGCTGATGGAACTTATTGCATGCAAATATTACAGCATATATCTCTTTTGTTACTTGAGCATAGTTTACTACTATATCTTTTAGGGATTTGGAGGCAAAACAGACAAATTGGAACTCGGCGAGAAGGATGTACAGCACAGGACGTTGATGGTGTGCCGTCATAAGCAGTTAAGGAGTTGTGTTTTTTTTCGTGCAAAGGACCATTAATTCCTAATGATAATTGAATGATTTTGACCTGACTTCAGAACCAATTATGACACTTAATGATGTTGGTTTAGGTCTACTGATGATAACAAATTCTTAACCTTTTCATTTATCAAAACAGATTGTGTCTACATAGTATTGATCTGATCAATTACGGTGCTCATTTAAATCTAGATCTGATAGGCTTTCATTTATCTCATATATTGTCCTTCCTGAATGTTTCTGTTTAGCTTTTGTTTTGTGCATATTAACAAAATGGTTTAAATTTCAGAAGAATAAACACGTATTGTCTTTTGCTGGACACAGTTTTGTTTTTAAATTATATTATCCACAATATTGGGTGACTTTCTGACGCTGTCTGTCGTCAAGATAATACATTGGTTTTTGTGCTGTGATGGTGCGGTAGTTTTGTATCTGACAACATTAACTGTCTTATGGTCGTTTTTCGTCATGACCTTTACTTGAGCGTTGCTCAGACCATACTTGCGTTCATTATCTATGCACTTCTGCAAGGTCAATTCTGATCCTTCGTTTATAAGTTTGTCACCTTTATTTAGTGATCTTATTCAAAACACGATGAATCTCCTTATTATGCCATCGTGGATTTCTGCAGCATAGCCAGAGCCTTTTATTATTAATCGTAGATCGGTAACAAAGTATTCGAATGATTCTCCGTCTTCTTGGTTTTAACATATTTGATTTTCAGGTTTTTCAGGTAATCAAGAACAATATACAAAATGAAAAAAGAAATAAGAACGGAAGAATATAATTCTTATAGATTTCCTCTCCGATCTATCATCTTGTACATCTAATATGTTTAAGGTCACCAGTTTCTTCTTTTCACCATCAATGATTGTCCAGGTCGAGAATATTTGGCGTCTTTTCTCGCCTGTCAAAATCATGAGGTAATCGAGTTTACATCCTCAAAGTGCTTTTTAGCGGACATTCAAACATAAAGTCTGCATGCGTTCTGTAAATATTTGGCATCCCAGTTCATTCTGAGGTTTGTCCTCCTTGACTGGTACTTCCACAGCTCTCCATCTGTGTACAATATAAAAAAAAATGCAAGTTTGCTTAGAAACAAAAAACGCCGAAGAATGGTAGTAGAATAGTCCAATTAAACTGAACAAATATGAATTCTGTTAAAATTACTGTTTTAATTTCTTTAAATTTGTTATCCTGTATTGGGTTGTTTAATTAACGAATTCCAGTATAATACAGCGGGCATTGAGACGAGATATATAACACAATGGATTGTTGTGATCTTCTTTTTCTAAGAAATCTAAGCATTTAGGGAATGGAAATGTACAATCATGCAATACATGTAATAAAATATGCAGGCTGAGTAGCTGTGTATGAAACTGTATGAAATAAAGCAACACGAGTTGTTTCCCTTATAACATATAACAGTTTAGTCAAAACAAATATAAGGGTATGTTTTGTAATAATCATTTAAATTATGTTTACTCAAACTCCTAGATGCCATACCAATACGGTTAGCAATTGTGCGGTCAAAGAACAAAACGGAATTGGTCTTCATATCAGATACAATGTAACCGTACACATGCTAATTTAGATTTGTACTGATTATTCCGTTACATAATTTTCATGTCAGAGTTTGCACGTTTACCTCATCAGTCAATGACTAGTTTTTTTCACATACAGTTTGTTAAATTGACCTGCTAGAGTAAAAGTAAACTCCCTCATAATAACGATTACAAACGTGTCTTTTCTACTTCTTGTTCTGCACTCCTCTTTCATTTGCAGTTCCAGACTACAGGGGCATAATCAATACTGTAGTATCAGAATATGTTTACATTATTATCTTTACATGGAATGTTATTGTGACTTTAATCAATACGTTCGTGTAGAAGATGTACCACACAATACTGTGATAATCATTAGGATTAAAGTCAGGTGTATTGTTGATAAACCAACTGTGTGCCACCATGAACTATTAATAGAAATACATACATTATGTCTGAATTGAAATTGCCACAGTATATTCATCTCTCCTCGGATGGCCATCACTACGTTTAATTTGCATAATAGATGAAAGATTAAAGTCCAGTCAGCGGTAAACCAAATCAATTTTGATATCAGCATAGTGTTTAAACCGATCTCTCCTCTCCTCTCTCTCATCTCTCTCTCTCTCTCTCTCTCTCTCTCTCTCTCTCTTTGGTTAGATATAAATAACAATGTAAATATCATAATTATCTCTCTCTCTCTATCAATTTCTCATTGACTTCTTTCGTATTTTCCTAAAACCCTCATTCACTCACTGTCTCACATACTCACTCACTCGTGCGATACATTCGGTACATAAGTTATACAAGTGTAGGCCATCTCCATTCGATGTCATTGCGTTTGCCGAATAGTTACGTTGTTTATACATATTTTTATAAGATCCCCAACCCCCACCCAAAAGCGGTCAAAGTAAAGTACAAAAGAGACAACATGGTGTTTATGTGGTATTTTAAACTGTTTATAGAGTATGAGGTAGAGATTGTGGTTATGGTGTAATTACATTTGAAAGTTGGTATATACTTTCTGTCAAATGTTGGTCATTTTTAATACGGTTGCAATTTATTTGAGTTTGTATATTGACATATAGCCATTGCATGACAAGGGTGCTTCGTGTGAATAAAACCTCCATGGTATCAGCTGTTGCAGATCCTCTTATTATGACAGGATGTTTGACAGATCATTCTGTGCATCTTTACTGTAAAAATATGTTATAACGGCAATGCAAGTGACAATTCCTATACCATGTCTTGTTCTCTTTAATTCTCTGAGTTTACTTTGAAAAGAACATAAATGATTCATTTTCGTACGAGCAAAGCGAATTAGAAAATAATGTCGCTTTGTAATTGATCTCCTTGGGCGAACCACATGTCTTCCAACTAGGCTAATGTCAAAATTCAGTATGGCGCAGTATTAACAAAAGCCTGGTCATCTCAAAGTTATTAACAAAAACGTGATTTAAACAACAACATGGGATATGTAAAATAACAAATTTACGTTTTGATAAATTCCCTGTTTAAATTGCAAATATAAATACTATCAACAGTTCGGCATACAATTTTCCACTTAATCATAATTTAGATAAGATTGACATGTATGACAAAGCTGTCAGCAAAGTCAACAATAGAATCAAATTATTAATGGGAACGTACCTGTGTATAACATGACTAGACTGTCTGTATGTTTATTTGCACGAGGAACGGTCATTATCTAGGTGGGCAACCCTCACTGCTGGTTTGTGGCTCATTATATTCTAAATTTGGATTTTATTCCTTCTCAAGTGTGTGAGTTTCATGATTCCCGCAGTGAACCAACATTTAAGCCCCATTTGTGGGGTCACTATGCAAGCTGGGCGCCCCTGCCACGTCTAGTGTTAACGTTGTTTCTTCCACCACAAAAACGAGCGACCAAAGAATAAAACGCGCGACGTCAAATACATGAATCCCTTAACCTATTTTGAAGTCGATTCAAAATAAAAACCGTTTTTTGCCCTTCTCCAAGAAGAAATCTTATTTTGGCACGCTAAACTTCATATTTTTTTTAGGTTGAGTCCATATTACCATGTATACATGCAATGTATAAGTGACCGATTTTGGTACAACGCATTGTCCGATTTTAAAAGTTATTGTAGCATATCATCTGCTAAGGTCTAATCTACCCGTGCACATCAAGTTTTTTTATATGTCTTACATATTATGCAATATTTTAACCACAGTTCACCTAGATAATGACCGTCCCTAGAACTGTTCAATTTTATAAATCCATTTGTAAAATTTACAATCAGGTATTAAGGACTCGTAATGAGGCTGAACAAATAACAATAGTTTATAACGGCATAACCAGTATTTGAAGATATGCATTTTAGAAAGAAAGAAACAACATGTAACTTGATGTTACATCTAAATGATTTTATAATCTTTTATTTAGTTTCTGCCTCTAATTTTCTAGAATACAAATACTTTACTACATATATATTTACCTAGTCTTTACATTTTCTAACTTAAAGACGTTTCTTCGGGTTGTTACTGCGCACCACTACGAGCATAGTTCCTTTCTGTTACTTCCAGTTTCGGGGTCTAATTTCACCGTTTGGTTAATTAAAAGTCGAGTTGCATTAGGCATTCGGAACTCCTCGGGCACTGTTCGCACAATTGAGCGAGGTGTTCCGAATGTCGCATTAGGATATTAACGGAAATTTTCATTTCGAGATAGCAGAAATGTAAATTAGACAGGTTTTTGTCAAGGAAGCGATCGACAAGCACGGAAGAGTATATTGTTTTTCATTCTAAACCACCAGTAGTGTTTGTACATAACGACGTCGAAGAAACAACTACGAAAATATAATCAATGCTCGTAGTGGTAACATTTCGGATAACTCATTTTCGGATATGAATCATGTGTGAATTTGTTCCAAAGCGCTGAATACATAATGAATTTATTTGAAACAATATTATTCATACCAGGATGGCGACAAGGAAGAATAAATCTTAAATTTTGGCATTTAGCTGATCTGATGCATGTAAAAGTTTGGTATTGAAGGACATTATGGAAGACAATTATATGGGTCAATGTTATACATAAACTGTATATATGTAAGTAAAAGAACAGGGGAAACAAACAAGACACATCGATTAAACAGGAAAAGTCCAATATAATTTGACAGCAATACAAAGCAATTGAGATTAAGGTAAATGGATGCTTTATCAGAACTCACTGATCAATAATATCGATGTATCACATAAAATGATAACTTACTTTATGATTTCTAGAAATGAACAACTATAAAAAGTGATTGATTGATTTAATATTAAGCGTCTCTTTTGTGCCATTGAGGGCTAACAGACGATCACCTAACCACTGTTTCCTGGGATTAACCAGTACTCGAGCACACCCTATCTCCGCAAGTAACTGATAACTTTCCCACTTGAATCAGCGGTGAGAGACGATTGATAAAGAGACATAATGTCATATATCTATTATCCTGGAGATTGTTGGCGGGAGGGTTTCGAACAGTATTC